>JAASGD010001504.1:0-10317 GCA_023334115.1 Globisporangium megalacanthum | reverse complement strand
TGAATTTGACAACAGTGGCTAGTGCTGCTTGTAAATGATGCAGAGATCGTCAAATCGTGAACTGAATTCCCTTGCTCATTCTCCCACATCTCGATCCACCACAATGGCGAAGCGCGAAGCGTTCACTGCGAAGGAGATGCTGGCGTCCGTCGCTCACGTGAAGAGCAACGGCGACATAGCGGCCGCAGTAAAACACTTCTTTCCTAGCCTCTCTGTGGAAGCAGTCGCTGCACGGAGGCGAGTTGTGTGGTCATGGGTGCGAGACGAAGAACGACTCACGCGGTTGTGCGCAACAGTGAGAACGAGCAAGCTAAAGAAAGCTCGACCGACCGGGGTGACGGCAGCTTTGTCGCCGGCGATGGAGGGAGAAGTGGTCCGCTGGGTGAACGAGCTACGGCAAGAAGGGGTTCCAGTGTCGGTGAACATGCTGTCAACTAGAGCGCGCGAGGAGGCTGCTGTCGGTGGGGTGGACGGATTTCAGGCGGCTTGGCGGTGGCGTCGTCGATTTCTGGACCGGCACCATCTCTCTATTCGCGTACGCGCACGCCAAGGATAGCGGTCGCCACCACAGCTAAACGAGGCCTCAATTACCTTTGCACGCGAGGTGCGCGCAAAGATGGAGTAACTTGGAGTTTCTACAGTATGGAATACAGATCAAACAGGTATTTCTGTGCACTGGTTTGTGTTGCTGGTGTGTATTTGATCTTTCGCATACAATGTCGTTTTCTTCTTATCTTTTTACGTGTGATTGTAGTGGTGTTCTTCGAGTACCTGCCGAAACACACTGTGAGCGAGAAGGGAACTCGAACCGTTTGGGTACGATGTGGTGGTAAGACGAAGGATCGAGCTACAGTCATGTTATTAGGAGACTCTAGCGGGCGAAAATACGCGCCGTTTGTCCTGTTCAAGGCGCCACAATCGTCAAGCGTCGAGCGCCATTCCGAGAGCCATCGCGAGCGACACGGGTTCGGGAGGACTCTGTGGAAAGTCATTGCGTCGCTTCAAGGAGACCTTCACATCTACGGCAACACCAAAGGTGCGCATCAAAGCTGCATTTTTGTCGCTGCACTATTCAAACTCGCTGGTACACTGATTGTGGATTTACATTCTAGGCTGGTGGAAAAAGCATGACAAATTGTCACATTTGTCATGGCCAAATCCTCTACAACGCCCGGCGTTTCAAATGAGGCCGTTGGGTTGTTCAAAACAGTGAAGAATGCAGCTGAGTGTCAGTGAGTCGGCCGACAGATCTGATGTGTGCATCGTCACTTTCGAGGGAATGGACAACTTTGTCCGGAAGAGCATAATCTTAGCAATCGCTGAGTAATTTTAGTTTGTTGATCACAGATCTACAGGACTGCTTGTTGATTTGTGAAAAATGAGTGTATTTTCAAACAAGACGCCAATCGAAGCTTAACAAATATAATATTTTATCCAATAGTAGATCGCCTCCATTTTAGTGCTATTTTTATGTGTCCAAATGCATGAATTATGGATATTGAAGATGAACCAAAATGCATTCGATTAGAGAAGTTTCTCATACGTCAGCGAGCGCGTGGCCAATGCGAACACCTCACTTGGGCACTCAAGAGCTCGAGGCAACCCACCGCCCACTCTGATCAATCTGTCTTTTCCCAAATGTGGCAGCGCGTAGTTGTTCGAACCCTTCGCAGCAAGAATACAGATCATGATAGTCTGAAGTGTCAGATACACTCTGTCGAGTGTGCTCGGGTCCATCGACTCGTACGCGCGCTCGACTGCAGAAATGAGGTCGACCACAGTCAGGCAGCTCTCGCGGTGCTGCAGCGTCTGCAGAGAATTAAAAAAAGCCCAGATCTAATACGTTCAGATCTGGGCTTTTTGCTGGTTGAGCCGCGAGCTGAAATTGCCACCCCTCTGCGACCAACGCCTCCACGACATCAGCGTCGCCCGCAACACCGTGAGGGCTGGTATTGTCGTTCTGAATGACGACATGCTTGTCTCTGCCTGTACAAACAGTTGGTGTGTTAGAATGCTAAAGAAGTATCGCAGCCATTGCAAGTTGCAGCAGAATGCACCTTTCCATTTCGCGCGGGTAGCTGGGAGCACCTTTGATAGCAGCAGCGCTTTGTAGCGCGCTTTTGTCTGCTCGACGGGCACAGTAAGTTTGTCCCTGCGTCCCGAAGCTTTGATTTCTTCTTCGCCACTTGTTCCTCCACTACAGGCCAGAGCCCGATCTTCCCATCAAATGTCATGACCCCGCGGCGGTTGTACCTTGGCCGCGCCACCGCGACCAGGAACATGACGTTTGTCATATGCTGCTTGTTGGATATCGTGGAATGGGGTTGTTGCTCTTCTGGAGTTAAGTACACCGTCGTGCTGGTTTTCTTCACAAAGAACCACTTTTCGTCCAAACGCACACAGTTACTCATATCCGAAAAAGACAGGGATCCTAGCGCATGCACAGCAAATGAGATCACCGACACAGCTAATTAGATGAATAGAGTACCAGCTCCCGCACCTTCATTCTCTGAAACCTGTGAGCCACAGAACTTTCCTCGTTGCTTCATGTGGGCTGCTGTGAGGCTTGAACGAAGCGCCACTTTCGCGCGCCGAATTCCACCGCGTGCTTCCGTACTGCACTATAGTGACACCTTGGAGACACCAGTTGCTGCAGCAGCAGCTCGCAGCGATGTTCTATGCTCAAGCGGGACGGTCGAGAGCCGTTCGCTGGTGCTGGCGCTTGTGTGGACGCGCGGCCGCCCCTACACAACCGTTGGCGCCGCGATCGCTCTCTGGCGGCGCTTCCAAACCTCACTGATGGTGTCGTTGCTGCGTCAAAAGTGCTTCGCGGCCGCTGCCACCTCTCCTCTCCTCTGCACACCGTCGACCTAGGCTGCGGCGAGCCGAGCAACGATCAGGCGCCGCTCGCTTTCCGTGACGTTGGTGTTGCAGCGACTGCGCGGCATGGCGAGTAGAAGTGTGTGAAATTGCCTTCTTCCAACCAATGAACTCAGGATTATTTTTTATCCAATAGTTCGATTCTAACAGCGACAATGTCTGTTGTGTGGCGCACACTGCAGATCAATCGTCATATACTTTTGGGACGGAGTAGTACCACTAACGATACAATAGTGGCTTTCCATTTTTGTCCTCTTTCGGTGACAGCAGACCACAGCATCTTCGGATACAAGGGCAGATAGAAGGGTAGTCGGAAGCGTAATCCAAATATTTCGGAATGTCTGCCGAGGACAGACATTTATATACAAGGGAAACAAATGTCTACCACCCCCAGAACGAGCACCAATCTCGCCAAAAACGTACCGTTGACGACCGATTATTATATGAATTTAGGAATGTGGCATGAATGTTCCCTGAACGAAATTAATTACGGAGGTACTTCCGTCCAGGACTGGGAAGAGTGGTACGATCATATCCAGTCCAGGACTCAAAGTCTGGACTACTCCAGGATCAAAGTAAGCAAAAATACCATTTCCAGCTCCAAACACCCCCCAACCCTAACGGGAGCGAAGCAAAAATATAAACCGAGTGATTGCATGGCATACAAGCCACTCAATTTCCAAATCAAAAGCCCCCTTCCCGGGTTCAACGGCATTCAAGCTCGGTGCGCGGCCCAAGCGGCTCTGCGACGGCTCGGGGTGGCGCCAGGTAGTCAGAGAGTGCGTGTGAGGCGTGTGCGAGGTGTGTGGAGTTGGTGGCTGTCGTGTTGTGCGTTTCATCGTCCATGTTCGGCGATTTGACGCGTATTTGGCGTCTTTCCTGGTGCTTTAAGCAGCCATAACACGCAGGCGAGCTCACAAGCGCCACCAGCGCCTCGGAGGTGCGTCTCAGAGGCATCTGTGGCGTTTGAGATGCCTCTAGTCACCTTTTGGGGCAAAACCCGGGGGATACAAAGGGATATGGGGATGAAATTGACGTGATTTCGGTGTCGTAGGCACGTTCGAGACAGTTTCACAGGCAAGACGCAGCTGTAACAGAAGATCATAAGGCACAAGAGGCAGCATACGCGTATCAGTGAGGCGAAGGTGTAGACAGTGACAAGAGGTCTGTCCAGACGATGTGCGCGATATTGCGGTCCGAATCCTGGACAAATCCTGGTCTAGACATGGATGAATTCCTGGATCTGACTCTGGATGCTCGTGGCTGTGTTGTTGATACAACGCCGGGTCTGATCAAGCACTGCTGGCGCACTCAGCATCACAAGAGACCGCGTACTCAGCACAGCGACAGCACAGCACGCAGGAGACCGCAGACAACCAAGAGACGAGAGGTGAGACAAGGCGCTGTGTGGAGAGTTCGTGCTTAAATCCTGGACATATCCTGGGCCAGTCCTGAATGGTTTGCTGACTTGCGTTGACCACACTTGCTGGACGTGGCAGATCTGACTCAGCTGGTCTACTGGATGGATCAGTCTGCCCTACCGTGCGTGCAGACAACCAGAGCAGACTGAAGGTGAGAAGTGTACGACTGTAGAGTCTACAGGCGTTGATGATGTGTGTGCAAAGATGACGCTCTATTCGCGGTCAATGGTATCTGATACGTGTTGATAGTCGTGGGTTGTATTGACAGGATGAGCAGCATTGAAGCAGATGCGCAAGCCGCGGAGAGTCGACCATGGACTCCGGTGGATGGCGGCGGCGATGTAGCCGCTTCGCAAGCAGGTGTCACTGCAACCACGAAACCTCGCATAAGCCCGAGGCTCCACCCCAACGACCCCGCCACTGGAGACGCGACTCCGACATCGCGCAAAAGTCCACTGCTGCAGGCCCGAGTCGCCCCGCCGCTGGGCCCTCACCTGCTCGGAGACGACGACGAAGAGAAGCGGCCAGCTCCGACGAAGCCGCCCGCCATGCGCTTCACGCGTGCTGTCACCACCAAGCACTGCGCGGCTGTCGAGCAAGCACGAGAAGAGAGCTTTTGCCCGGCCGGCATCGAAGACACGACGAGTCCAAGAAACCGGAACAGATCGTCGTCAAGCTCGGTAGAAGCCGACGAGGCCATTGGTGACGAGTCCGGGGAGGAGCAGGGCAGCGACAGTGGTCAGGACGATTCCAGGACTCGCCCAGATGTCGTCCAGGTTTTGAAGGAGAATGTTTGAGTTCCGGCTCTCGAGCCAGAACACGACAGCTGGGAAGCCTGAGCTGTGTACCTAAATACGTACATGGACGAGACGCACCAACTCATTCGGATGAACGACGTGATGGCGTGTGCTTATCGAAACAAGCGGTTCTCCAGCACGAAGGATAAACTGGCCGGTGCGCCGGTCCCCCTGGTGCCGGTGGAGTGGGACAAGTTCCAGAGGACGAACATCTGCACGCATGGCTGGAACCCCAAGCAGCGTGGGACCGGCAGCGACCATGGCAGTACCTGTGGTACACGGAATGTCCGTTCCGTTTCATCGTGCAAATCGTGTCGCAGGATGGCGTGTGGAAGCTCGCTGCCAAGAACAGCCTGCTGCAGCACAGCCGCCCGATCGACGACGACACGTTTTGTACCAACCCGTCGTCCCGATGTGTCGCCTCTGCCGATATCGAAGCGAAGGGCAAAGCGATGATCGCAGCGGGCACGCAAAGCTTCATGATTTACGACTTCGTGCTGGAGAATCAGGAGCGCGTCATCAAGCGGGATGTGGACAACATGGCGCAAGCGTAACGAACAAGCGTGGCCGCCAAGGGCGACAACGAGGCAACAGCACGCGTTCTTGCAGACAGTGTGAACGAGAACGACGGGTGTGTGGTGACCGTGGACGAGACGGACGCGCGAGAGAGCGGCGTCATTTTGATGAAGACTAGGCACATGCGAGAAACATACTCCCGTTTCTCCGAGCTCCTCCTGGTCGATTGTACGCACAAGACCAATCGGTGCGTCCAGGGTTTGTCCAGGATTCGTCGAGGTCTGGTCCAGGATCTGACATATGTGTGTTGTGTTGTTGCTGTTGTGTTGTGCTGTTGATGCAACTACCAGCTCTGCACCTTTACGGTGACGGACGAATTCGGCGAAGGGGAAGTGGTGCAACAGTCGCTGCCAGAAACCAACCAACTGGCACATGGAGAAGGTGCTCGAGCACTTTGCGCGCGCCAACCCGGGGAGGTTCAAGGTGTTGCGCGTCATCATCGTTGACAAAGACCTTCTAAAGATCTGGGTGCTACGCAAGCAGTCCCCTGAAGCGCACATCCTGATCCGCGTGTTCCACGTGATCAAGTACTTGAGGTTGGCAAGCCGCAAGCCAGAGTACGGCAAGATCCCGACCGAGGACCACGCGGCGCTCGACCACATTGTGCACGGCATGGTGTATGCGCAGTCGCCAGACGAGTACGAGTCACAGCGGGCGGAGATGGGAGCGACTTGCGACAGGCTGGGTTTTGGCTCTCTTTGCGACTACTTCAAAAGTACCTGGGACTCGTGCCAAGACATGTGGGTCGTGCACTGCAGAGCAAAGCTGTCCCATTTTCGCAACCACACGAACAACCGCCTTGATATCTTTTCGGCAAGTTCAAGAACGGCGTCATCAACACGACGAGCATGGCGAAGTGCATCTCTACCATCATCGCAACGGCACGCAGACGCGAGAACGAGTACGCGTACCGCAAGCTGCGAATCGATCGCTTTGCTAACCGCAACTACAACGAGGTGGTGAGCCAGGTGTTGCAGTTTACAACTCACTTCGTGGCGGAGCAGATCGAGCTGGAGTACGCCGCGGCTGTGCACAAGTTCGCATCTTACTGGTACGAGTTGGACGAGCTGGGCCAAGTCGTAGTCGTCAAGGGTCAGCATCACGAGCACAAGGTCAGCATGCTCGACTGGACCTGCAGCTGCGCATTCTCCGTGACGATACGTTTGCCGTGCAGGCACGCGATGACGTTCAAAAAGCACGGTTGCGGGGGAACAGTCATCCCGCTGGGATGCATCGACGCAAGGTACAGAGCGAAAATGAATGATCCAGGATTGACCCCGATTGTGTCCAGGACTGTTCCAGGATCGCATCCAGGATTGTGTGGTCTTGTCCGGGTTGCGTCCAGGTCTGGACCAGGATTGTACCAGAGCTGTTCCAGGACTGACCCATGTTTGTCTGTGTGTGTAGGTGGGTTGGGAGTGTCGACGATACTGCCGCTGGGGGTGTAGTCGAGTACCACAAGAGCGAGCGGCCCCCAGTCAGCTCAAGGTCGCCAAGTCGGTCATCCGCAGGAAAATTCAACAAAGCGTTGCGCGTGACGCGCATCATCTCGTCGGAGCTGGCCGACATCGAAGACGACGACGGTTTCGACGAGTATCTCACGTTCGTCTACAACCAGTGGCGGAACGTCAGGCAGCGTAAGCGGGTGCGCGTCTTGTGCTCCGACCCGACGACAGATGTCAGCGACGCTGAGCCTCCAAGCCAGCTCTCCCAGGCTCACAGTCTGTACTCAGACGACGTTGGTGATGCCGTCATGGTCGAAACAAACGACGTCGTGATCACGCGACCTCAAGTCATCGACGCGACATCCCAGACAGGCACGACCAACGTGGCTCTTCAACACGACGACGCAGCAGGAGATGAGTCAGTGATGGAGAGTATCGAAGAGGAGAAGGTGGCTGCAGAGGACGTACAAGCAAGCACAGGCGACGTGGACGTTTAAGACAGCACGAACCACGAGTCGGAGACGAATCCTGGACCAGACCCGGACGAGTCCTATGCAGATCCAGGACCCGATCAAGATCGGAGTGTCGCTGGCGGAGGCCCCCAGCACAGCACGTCCACGCCATCGACTGCGACTGGCAAATCCAAGGATCGTGATTGGTCTGACGACTTTGAGTCCCTGCACACGATGCCAATCATCCTCAACCCGAAGGAAACAAAGACGGGACGGCCGCACCTTGACAAAAAATACCCAATCGAGCGAAAAGAAGCAAGATCACGTCGTCTTTAACGCGTCGGTAGCAGCCAGAAAGAACCTTGGCGTTGTCGACTTGAAGGGCGTCGTGGACTCGCTGGATCTCGAGCGACCGTCGCTTTCGGCAACACTCAAGCGCCTCGAGACTACCCCCACCAAGTATGCTGACCACGACAAGAAGAAGCCGCGGTTCATGCGGATGCGAGCGCCGATGCTCAACAAGGACGCATTTTACCCCCTTCCCAAACGACTCCTATACGCCAGCTTGGCAAAGTTTCCTCTGGCGGACGTGCAGTCCGACGCAACTAGCGTGGCCTCGAGCCAGAGCCAGACAGATAAGAGTCAGGGCGACGCGAGCCAGGCTGCACCGTCTACGACCAAAGTGGTGACAATCATGAGCGTCGGGCACTTTTCACACGGCGCAGATTGAAGTGATGCGGCGGATTGAAGTTCTACGCGATCTGTGTGAGGATGGGCTGGCTGTTTGCAAGTGGTTGGACCTAGTGGTGGCGGTGGCTGTGAGCGCCGAACTCCAGTCCAGTGTTCGCACATGTTATGACGAGGTCCAGCCCACATATCCGACGGACCGCATTCCAGAATTCCAGTACGACCACACTGTTACCATGCTGTACCGTCGGGGCCCACCGCAATGGCTCAACGATGCTGTTATGCTCATGCTTTGCGAACGACCCGAGCAGACGTATCCAACAGTGCGTGCGGGAGAGCTGGTTTCGACAAAACTCGGTCCGAAGAAAGCCAAGAAACCACAGGAGTTGGATGACGACGTCGTCGCTCGCGTCGTGACGTTTGTGCAAGAGACAGGCGTGACGGCGGTGATGCTGCCCGTCAACTTCGGCAATCACCACTGGTGTGGTGTAATCGTGGAAGTGTCGACGAAGGTCATCCTGTACTGCGACTCGCTTGCTGACAAGAGCTACCAAAAGTCACTGGACGAGCTTTGCTGGCACCTGGCGAAGACACTGACGGAGTACGGCGTCGTGGTGTGAACTCTCCAATCCAGTTCGACGGGTTCAGTTGCGGCGTGTTCGTCTGCTTCATGTTTTTGGCGCCACGCAGACGCCACGTTTTCGAACGACATGACGACGAGCAGCCTGACCCTTCGACGTTTCGAGCTTCTCTACCTGCTCTTTACTGGGATCAAGGTGAACGCGTGAGAGTACGTGAAAGTGCTGACGAGCGAAGAGAGAATGAGTGCGCGCGTCTGTCGTAGATGTGGGGACCACAGAGGAGCGTGTGCAGCGTGAGTATGAAGAACATGGATGTATTTCGTTTGCTTGCTTGCTCTTCACTTTCATGCCTAAGTTGATTTGTCCAGGACTCGCCCAGGACTGACCCTGTGCAGATCCTCGACACAGCGTAGTTTACATGAGCCTTGGACCGCTTGTAGTTTACGAGTGCAACAAAAATGGGACTTTTCGATATTTTTGAGTATATCTTTCATCATATTTGACGAGGTTTTGACGGGTTTATAAATCTTGGACAAATACGGTATTAGATCTACGTTAGTCATAATTATGTGTGGTCCACATCAAATTCCAGTCCTGAACTGTATCACCAGCCAATTAATTTTAGGAGATGTCTTCCGAGGACAGACAAATACCTCTACAGAAGGACTGAAACTATTTTGTTTTTGATTTTTTAAGACACATTCTCGACACATCTAGAAAAGTCACATGATGGTTACCCGAACGGTCAAAAATCAGAAAATATTTTCAGATAAGGTAGATCAAGTCAGTTCTCGGAATAACTCAGGAGAAATTCCAGAGAACAGCTGGCATCCAGTTTGAGCTTAAACGCGCAAAATCAAATTACATGTCATCACCCAAACAATAGAATTGCCTGCTTAAAGGAGACATTCAAGCTCGTCGATAAGATCGCTGTCGATCGCCTGAATTTCAGCACCAAGGCTGGCACGCATAAACCCGCTTGAACGGTGTCGGGAGAAATAGAGATCCATACTCTGCGCACCCATCCGCATAGCCGCGAACAAGAAGGTGGGGTAAGCTTGAACTGTCGGGAGGTGTCTCTCTGTCGGAGCGGCTCTCGCAGGTTTGAGACTCACAATGCTCGTAGGGCCGGCTTGAGTGGCTGGTTCCTCGCAATGACAGCAGGTCGAGAGACTGACGCAGCCCTCGAGGTTGGTGCTTGCCGCGAAATCGATGGCTTCTCGGGTCACTGGATGCGAGAAGCCATCCCAAACAGCAACTCAGGCTCCGCCAAGTCCGCACATCCTGCAAAATGTTATCTAAGGAACTCAACCGCGAGTTCTTCGTTTGTAAGGACGTGGGCGGCTTGGAGAGGAAGCGATAGAGTGCCGACGGAAGGTGGAGGAAGAGAGGCTTGTGTGGTTGGTGGTGAATTGAAGAGTGAGTTAGTTGGCGGCTCGTGCGCCGGCAGCGGCGGCGCCTTGCCAAGGCGGCTCGCT
>JAASGD010001503.1:0-10325 GCA_023334115.1 Globisporangium megalacanthum | reverse complement strand
GACCCAGCGTCCGCGATCTTGCAGCACCGCGAAGCGAGCGATGACCCTTCGTGTGTTGCTTGTCACCATGCAGCGTGCGCCTCCTCAGTCGAGAACGAGCTCCTGAGCGGTGAGATCAAGCATGAACAGTGGCATCTGTCGGCAGGTGGATCTGTGAGGTGCGAGGAAATATGAAGAGTGATATGTATTGGAAGCACCTGCGTTCTCACGTACCGCGAGAAGTCGCTCGTTTCACGAGTGACGCTACAGCTCCCACTTGGGTCGGTCGACAGAGGAGGCGCGTCCGAAAGGGCGTGCCTTTTCAACACTCCTTCCCGACACCCAGGAGAGCGCGAATCATCCATGCATCACGCGAGCCCGATCAGGCTCCGAAGTTCACTGATTCGACTCGCTGGTAGCTCTTTCGTCAGCAGATCTGCGACCTTGTTCAAAGTTCCCACGTGCTCTGTCTTGACAATGCCCTTGCTCGCGTAGTCACGCAGAAACTTAAGTTTCACGTCCACGTACTTCGCGCTGGCTGAGCTCGCTTCGTTTTGATCTGAAGCATCGCTGCTTTGTTGTCCATGCGCGACAGGATCGGTGTCTCCACTGCTAATCCGATCTCAAGCAGCTGGTCACGCACTCCGAGCGCAAATTGATCGCACACAGCTGCCGCCACGAACTCTGCTTCAGCTGTCGACGTGGCAACTGCTGATTGCTTCTTTCACCGCCACTCGACAAGCATCCCGTTCACCAGCACTACTGTTGCGCTCACTGACTTCCGGTCATCAGCGTCACCAGCAAAGTCGGCGCCTGAATAACATCGAACACGAACTGGGGATGCTGCGCCTGCGCCACTCTTGAGGCTCATCTTCAAGTCCTTGGTTCCGCTAAGGTACCTTGCGATCTACTTTGCCAGTTTCCAATCTTTTAGCGTAGGAGAGTGTGTCCGTCGCGTCGCTCGGTGTACTGCGAAGGCAATGTCCAGCCGGGTGCATCTCGCAATCCACAAGAGCGAGCCCACCCAAGACTGGAACTGCTGCACTGGCGGGAGACCAGCATCGGTGTCTCCTCCGATCGGCAGTACCGAGTCCTCCAAGCTCAGTGGCGACTTCGAGATTGGCACGCGGACAGAATTGGCGGAGCTGAGTCCGAACCGCTCGAGAAGTTCGCAGATCGTGCTAGTCTGGTCCAGCGCATAGTCAAAGTTCTCTGCACGCGACACTCGCATTCCAAGGTACTTGGATACGTCGCCGAGATCTTTGAGTTCCAGCACTTGCATGTTGTTGAAGAACTGATCGACTCGAGCATTGCTTGTGGCTGTCACCAACAGATCATCGACGTTGGTCCCGACAACAGTCGTTCCGCCTTGATCGGACTTCACGAACATGCATGAATCCGTGACGCATTGAGAGAATCCAAGCGACAGAAGCGTCTTGCACAGAAGTTGATGCCATAGTCGGCCGGCTTGATTTAGGCCGTACATGCTCTTGAGCAGCCTCAGTCCGACCTCCTTGACGTTCTGCGCTCTGAGTGACCGCAACGTCGTCTGCGAGATGACCATACCTTGGGGTACGTGCATCACGATCTCGTACTCATGTTCTGCGAGTGCCTTCACATATGCTGACGGAACATCTCCGTGTCGAGCAGGAACGCGCCAGATCGCTGAGAGCACCAAGATCACGCGACAATTGCCCATCTCGAGCACAGCGGCGAATGTGAGCTGGAAGTTGACGCCAAGTACCTGCTCGTTACCGCAGGCAACGATCCTCGCTTTGTACTTGTCCACAGTGCCATCTCCTCTGCGCTTCTTCTTGTATACCCATTTGGTGTGCAACTTCAGCGTGACTGGCGTGCACTTCACGACCTGCCAGGTTCCGTTCGCTTCGAGCGAGCGAATCTCTTCTTCTCCTGCTCTGGCCCAGTTCTCACTCTCAGAGCTCCGTCGGGCTTCTCTGAAGCTCTTTGGGTCGGGCCCGTATTCGACAAGCGCAGCTGTGTTTGTCGTCGTCTCTGTGTCCAGAACCGCCATTGCAACGGACTCTCCTGCTCGTAATTGACTCTGCTGCATCGAGTCGCCGTCAGCTTCCACTCGCTTGAGAGATTTCTTCTTTGAACGCGACGAGCATCGAGGCAGATCTTGAGTCTGCTGTTCGACTCGAGTAGATGCAGTCTTCTCTTGGCGCGCTGGCGCCGCGTGATTCTGCTGCTCGTCCTCTTGGTGTGCACGAGCTCGAGCTTCGGCGAGCGCCTCCAGTTCCGCTTCATTCTATGAGTTCAGCACGCGCTGCAACTGCGCGTTTGCTGAGTCTCCGAGTGTCTCGATCGCAGTATAATGTCGTGTAGTGATAACCTTGCGTTCCTTCGCTAGTAGTACCTTGCATCCTTTCGTTTCGTCGCTTTTGCCGATGATGTACCCTCGCACTGCGTGCTTTTGTAATTTCTGCTTCCGAGGATCGCGAAAGACCATGCAGGGTGAACCGAAAATAACGATGTCCAGCGGACTCGGTGCATGCCCCGTCAGCACTTCGAGTGGCGACGCATACTTCGGGTTCGAGCGTGTCGGACTGCGGTTGATCACATATGCCGCATACTCGGCCGCGTCGCTCCAGTAGGTGAGAGCCATTTCCGAACCAAAGATCATGTACCGGACCATGTTCACGATGGTCCTGTGCATACGTTCTGCTTTCCCGTTGCTGGCTTGGTTGTACGGCTCACTCACTTGACGCGTGACACCGGTGCGTTTGCAGAACAGGCCCATGTTCGCATACTCGCTTCCGCCGCCAGTACGGAGCAGATGGGCCGGACAGCCGAACCGTTTCTCAAAGTGAACAAGGAAATGTTCGAACTTCTTCGCCGCCTGGTCTTTCGTCGGAGCGGCAAACACACGAACATAGTTCGAGTAGTGACCAATGAAGTTGATCAGATACCGGTTCCCGTGTCGGTCGCGCGGAGATATCGGACCCTTGAGGTCTGAGCAGATGACTCCGCCGACACGATCGATGGGAGCGTTCGTGCCGGAGTCTTTCTGCGGCTGTCGTGTCTTGCTCGCTTTGCCCTCTGCACACGTAAGGCAGTTCACACGCCTGCGGTCGGTGAGCCGAATGCAAGACCGTGGGTCTCGGGCCATGCGATCGGTCGTATCGAACGCCAGATGACCGAAACACCGATGAAAGTCCAGAAGAGTGCCTTCGTGGACGTCTGCTTCGCTACAATTTTGTTCGATCGCACTCATCACAGCGTCCACCAATGAGCGCGACACCGCGCGCTTGAACTGCAACGACGCCACAAGCACGTTCCCGTCCAAATGAGCTTCAAAGACGACCTTTGCCCCCTTTGTCACAACGTACTTGTCGCCTCGAGTCTCAAGCTTGCATCCTCGTCGGGCAAGCGCGCCATATGAGATGAGATTGCATGCGAGTGCGGGCGCGAAGTAGACATCGGTAAGTGGCACTTCAAATGCCGCGCCGTCCACTTCACCAACCAAAGTAACCTCGCCTTTTGCTGCCACTGATAGTCGTTCTCCATTCGGTAGAGTGAGTTCGTCCCTGCTCGACCAACTCGTGAAGTTCTCGAGCATCTCGATGTCGCCTATGAGGTGTCGGCTTGCTCCACTGTCGACAATCCAACCGTACTCGCGAGTGCTTGCGTCACTCGCTGCGAGCGCGCAGGTGGTCGTCTCGCTCCCGGTCTCAGCTTTCTTCACTTCTTGGACTTGAAGTCTTTGGCGATGTGGCCTAGTTTGCCGCACTCATAGCTTGTTCGCTGCTTTTGCTTCTCGACAACCGCAACCACCACGTCCGTGCCGAACGTATTGTAAGTCTTGTCGTCATCTTCAAGCTCTTGCGCCCAAACCACGAGCTCTTGAGCGTGATTCAGGTAGTCAGTCCATGCCGGATCGAACCGACTCAGTAGTGCGAACTTGAGATGCGGTGCTGCGTACATATGCACGCTCTCGAGCACGAGTTTCGATGTGGTGTCGCTCGCGCGCATCAGCGCGGTCAGATAGAGAAAGTGCTCTGTCCACGATCGTGAGCTCTCCTTCCCTGCTCCGTACAGCTGCACCGCCTGGTGGTGCGATATGTTGACTTTGTATACCAACCAAAGCTGGTCGAGAGCAAAGGCTAGCGACGTTTCCCGTGCCCGCCACTGCTCAACGTTGGATTGAAAGAAACGCAGTGGTTCCCCAGCCAAATGTTTGTGCAGCTTGTTCACCTTGACGCGCTCGATCCATGGTACTCACACACGAGTTCGGCCATCTCCGCAGACTCTAAGAACAGCAAAGCCCACTGCCCGAAGCCCGTCCCAAGTCCGTTGTAGTGCTCGGCGCCATCAAAAGACCCTACCACCAGCTTCGATTTCCGAGCCGTCGGCACTCAAGCAGGAACGAAGCCTTGGAAGTGAGGCTGTTGACCCGTCAGCAGAGGCGGCTGATAGAAAGGCGCTTGCTGTTGCGCTGGCGGCAAGCTTGGGAACGCGTTCTGTGTGTTCGCGTGTGCAGCAGGTGCCTCTTCACGCTGCGGGTGGTTGTGTGCTGTTGGCGACACCAGCGGCGGCCATCCACGATGCAGACTACCGTGAGCAAAGAGCCGATCTTCATTCAGCGCCGGAGCTCGAGCCGGTGCGCATCCGAGTACAGACCCTCCATCAACAGCTCGACGAAACGCGCTCCGTGCCAGCACACCTTGTGCCATCTCTCCAGCAGTTGCACGAGGTGCTGGTCACTTAGCATGAGGCGATGTAGTCTCCGAGCCGCCAGACGCACTCTTGCTGGCGAGCTCGACAACGTCCATCCTGTTCTCGAGGCGTCTCAGCGCCGCGACAATGCTCTACATGGATATCTTGTTCTTTCCTCTGCAGCCACGTCCCTTTCGCGAACGTGCTGCTGGGCTCTGGGCTCGTAACCTGTCGGCAGGTGGATTTGTGAGGTGCGAGGAAAGATGAAGAGTGATATGTATTGGAAGCACCTGAGTTCTCTCGTACCGCGAAATGTCGCTCGTTTCATGAGCGATGCTACAGCTCCCACTTGCGCCTGCTCCTGTAGGTCGGTCGACAGAGGAGGCGCGTTCGAATGGGCGTGCCTTTTCAACAGCTTCTTGCTGGCCGCGGTTGAATGAGAACTCCCGTGGCAGTCGAGCTTCTGTCGGCGCAGCGGCGACCGACGGCGAGAGCGTCGGTATCAGCCCGAGCCTCGTCTGCACGTGGGGAAACAAGGGCGTTGGCGCAGAGGCGACCGAAACCACGCGCGCTCGTGATCGCGGAGCCCGCGGCAGTATGTGAGAACGAGAAGGAGTCGACGCAGCAGCAACAGGCGAGAAGTGCGTCGGTGACAGTTCAGCCCACGACTGCGCGCGTGGGTGCGAAGACGAGAGTGAAAGCGGAGGTGTCTGCTTCGGCGAGAGCAGCCACTCGCGGCCGAATGCCTCCCGTCGCCACGAAAGCGATCACGCAATTTCGCGATTCAGCTGCTCCGTCGTCGAATCGAGAACCCGCGCTGACCCCAGCACCGGTCACTCAAGCGTGGAAGACCGATCCGGTTCCGGTGTACGAAACCATCGGCGTCATTAGTCTGACTGGGTCCGGCACGACCTGTTGGAGCATGAAGATCGAGAGTCCACCACGCTTCGCCACCGCCATCACGCAGCTCCCCAAATGACTTGGGTCAAGATGCTGCGTGATCTCAAACGAGGCGAAATCCAGCAGTTGTGCCTGCTGGTCGGCGAACCATAAGCTGATGAGTCTCTGCAAGCCGTCTGCGAACGTCTTGATAGCGCTGAACCAAAATCATCACGGGAGGAACGCTTCGCGGCACAATCACGGGACGAGCTCGAGGCGTCTGGCAGTCCCGTCCTCGCGCTCGCGCGCGAGTATGCAGACATCTTCCCCGAGTAGCTGCCCGCGAGCCTCCCGGCCGATCGCGGGGTCTGGTACGAGATTGACCTCGTTCCCGACAGGAAGTACTGCGTGACGCGAAAGTGGCCCCTCCCAAAGGAACTGGTCGAGACGATCGACGCCATCTTCGAGAGCTGACGCGCCGCTGGCCACGTCCGCGGGTCAACGTCGCTGCACACTAACCCGACGTTCTGCGTCAAGAAAGCGATGGGCGGATGGCGCATCGTCCACGCGTTCAACAAACTGAACGAGGCGACCATCCCCGCGCAGACGCCCACCCCTCGCAAGGACATGGTGTTGGACACCATGGCTGGCAGTACAATCTACAGCACCATTGACCTCACCGACGGCTTCTATCAGATTCAAATGCGCCTGTGCGACGTCCCACTCATGGCCGTGAGTACCCCCAGGGGCATGCTGTGGGAGTGGCTCGTGTTGCCCCAGGGCATCAAGAACGCGACGGGCGACGTTCAATCAGATGGTGTCTCAGGTTCTCCGGCCCCTGCGCGACTTCGCGCCGAGCTACTTTGACGACATCTTCGTATACAGTCGCGCCACCGACGGTCACTCGGATCTCGAGGTCCACCTCGCTCACCTTCGCCAGGTCTTCGAAGCGATGCGCAAGCACAAGCTCTACACTAACTTGAAGAAATGTATCTTCTGCGCTCCCGAGATCCCAGTCCTCAGCAGCTATGTCAGCGCGGACGCAGTC
Source organism: Globisporangium megalacanthum (assembly GCA_023334115.1). Taxonomy (NCBI): domain Eukaryota; phylum Oomycota; class Peronosporomycetes; order Pythiales; family Pythiaceae; genus Globisporangium; species Globisporangium megalacanthum. The sequence continues at coordinate 3,742 of JAASGD010001503.1, read as the reverse complement.
CGCGCTGACCCTGAGAAAATCGTAGCAATCGTGGCGTGGCCAGTCCTCCGCGATCAGAAGGACCTCCTCTAGTGGCTTACTCTGGCGAACTACCTACACCACTACACTAAAGACTTCGCAACAGCCATCCATCCCCTCTCGCAGCTGTTCAAGAAGGATGTGGTGTGGCAGTGGCGAGAGGAGCATCAGGCGGTGTTCGCGGAGGTTAAGCGACGGCTATTGACCGCGCCGATGCTTGCCTTGGCGGATCATTCTAAGGCCTTCCACGTCGTCTGCGGCGCGAGCGACTTTGCCATCGATTGCGCACTGATGCAAGTCGATGACGATGGCCGCGAACGAGTGGTCAGCTTCCAATCGCGGCAGCTCAAGCCCGCCAAACGCAACTACCCCGTCAACAACAAGGAGCTGTTGACGATGCGATACGCATTCGTGAAATTTCGCGTGTATTTGCTTGGTGAGAAGACTTTCGCGATCTACACCGCTCACGCGCCGCTGCGTACGGCAACCAAGTTGCCATACTTAAGCCAGCGGATGGCTCACTGGCTTTCGTTCTTCGCGAACTACAACTTCGTCGTCTCCTGCAAGCCGGGCAAGACGAACATCGTCGCCGACGCGTTGTCGCGTCGGCCGGATTACGACACTCGTCCCGACTTTGCCCGCCACCTCGCCGACAACGGCGAGGAAAACGAGGAGTCTTCCGGGTGCATGGTTGACGGTGTGAACGCCACTGTGGTGACGGCTGTGAGTCCGCTGCGCGGGCTCGTCGCAGCGGGATACGCGGATGATGTGTTCTGCGCCGGGATGCTCAAGTACCTCGCCGACCCCAGTGCGAAGGCCCTGGTGGACCTTCCCGCGAAAGCCCGTTCGCAAGTCCAGCCGTACTCCGCCGAAGGTGGTTTCCTTCGGTATCAGAGCGACTGCCACGACGACAGCCGAGTCGTGGTCCCGCTCGACGATGACCTCCGCGCACGCATCCTGCGCGAGTACCATGACAGCTCCAACGGCGGGCACCTCGGCCGTGAGAAGACGTACGCGTCGATCGCTCGCGACTTCTACTGACCCCACTTGTACAAGTGAGTACGCAAGTGGGTTCGATCGTGTGAGACGTGCCAGCGGGTGAAGCCCGCGGCGTCAGCCCAAGCGCCTCTCCGGTCGCTGCCGGTCACCGAGTCGCCGTGGCACTCTGTGAGCCTGGACTTTGTCTTTGGTTTGCCCCCCGGACGACCACGACTGCGCGGGCATTCTCGTGGTAGTTGATCGGTTCAGCAAGGTGACGCACTCTGCAGCCGTGAGGTCGACCATCACGGCGGAAGAGTCTGCCTCGGTGTTCCTCGACATCGTGTACCGCCACCACGTTCTCCCGTCGTCAATCGTCTCTGATCGTGATGGTGTCGACCGATTCCCATCGAAGATGTTCTCTGAAGCTACGCTATTTCGATCATACCATGGAGCAAGATGCTTCCCATGGTCGAGTTCGCGATCAACAACGCGGTGCGCTCATCCACCGGATTGACCCCGTTTGTTGTGAACCACGCACGTCACCCGCGCGTGCACCCCATTCTGGGCTTCGACGCTGAGACGCCGACAGCCGCAGAAGCCGTCCTGTCGCACCCGCAAACCGCCGATGCACCGGCGGTGACGTCATTGACTCATGGTCCACCTTGGCAGCAGACTTTCGTGCCAGCTAGTGACCCCCCGGCGCACACCTCCCCAGCTCACAACATGCCGCCGTCGCACGCTCCCGCGGGGGCTCTTGTGGTGTCGTCGCTCAATGCCGTGACAACCCGCGATGCGACTCGACGCCGGCTGCTGCAGTTGCCCAGTCGCTACGTTCGTCATCTGGTTCTGACTCCCGCCGCGCTCTCTCATTCGCAGCGAGCCCGAGTGCATCTTCTCCCGCCGATGGCGCGACGGTGGGACCAAGCGTGGAGACACCACGATCGCCTTTCTCCCCCTTACTGCAGACGCCAGGGCTCAGTGCTTTTCTTGAGCACCGAGAAGCAATTTCACGGTTTGTACGCGACGCTATTGCAAGCTCGGTTAACAATCAAAAATGTGTAGCCGATGCAAGAGGGATGCGAAACCACGAGAACTTCGTGGTCGGTGACAAGGTGCTCCTTTCGAAGAGTAGCAGTCAAGCGGCGTCAGTCACCAACCTTGGAGCGAACAAGCTCTCGCCAAGGTACATTAGCCCATTCACAGTGACGATAGCACACAGTGACGCATACACGCTTGATATCCCGACCAACATGCGACTGCACCCCACATTTTCGTCGGGCGACTCAAGACCTACTACGCCTCGGAGATACCAAGTGACGTCTACGTGCCGCGGGCACAATCCGCTGCGGCCACACGCAACTCTACTTGCGCTGCATCAGCGAGCTCGGCGGAGGACGCCTGGCCTTCAACGCCTGGTTGTCGACATGCAGCGCCTTGATCGCCTTCTCTATGCTCGCCATTTGCTTCTGGAGCGCAACAAGCAGGTCGTCGTGCTCGTCCCCACAAATTGACTCGTCGCTGGCGGTCTCGAGAGCGCGGCGCGTGTCGAACATCGCCCACTACAGCTGCTCCTCCACGGGCTTCTGCGCCGTCGGGTCCGTCGTCGTCGCCGGCTCGTCCACCGAGACAGCCACCGGTGGCTGCAGATTTGGGAACAGCATTCGTCCGTGCCCCGCCTCCCCGCTTGTGGATAGCGAGCACCGCCCACGTTGCGTGGTGGATCGAATTGTCGACCACCGTGACGTGACGCGCCGTCTCCCTGCTAGTCGCCGTAATCAGCCCCATGCTGCACTCCATGCACAGGAGTATCGCGTCCGCTAGATCGGCTACCTCCCCGCGGCGGATATTTGGGAGCCGCGGGCGGGGCTCCTCGCGGACGTCCCTGACGTGGTGACAGCATACGAGGCAGTCGCGCGGGCTGCGACGCGCGGCCTGGCGGCATCGAGCTCGACCACGAGCGAGAACGCGAACGCTGCCGACGGCCACGAGATCGCGAGCGAGAGCGGCCTCGCGATTGACGCGTGTTATGGCGGTCCGGCGAGCGTGACGCAGGGTGAAAAGTCGTCCTGCAGTGCGGCTCGTAAGCCGCGCGGTCGGGTCGCGCGCGGCGCTGCTGCTCCATCGAGTACCGGAAGCGGGCGATCAGGTGCTCCTCGTCGGGAGGCAACGGTGCCTCGACGAGCATCTCACGCCAGCACAGGAAGTTCGGCCGCAGAACGCCTCGGCCATGGCAGGATTCGCACCCACGATAAAAGTGCGGGAAGCAGCACGGTCGCTCCGCCTCCCACACCAAGTTGCAGAGCCGCTCAGCAAGCTCCTCCGTTCCATGACCGCGACGGTGCTCCTCGCCGCTCTCGATGCCTTCACGCGTGTTCGAGTCCAGGTTCGACCGCGTCACGAACGCGATCCACCACCGATCGAGATCACGCGGCGTCACACCGAAGCAGCACTAGGTGGGCTTCTTCCGGGCACGGCGGAGACGACGCCACATGTCAGCAAGCTCAGCGTCACCAGGGGAGTCGGTCACGCCGCTGCAGTCGTACTGCGGCCAGCGTCGCAGTGTCTCGTCGTGTCGCGACATTGAATCGCCGTCGTGCTGCAAATTGGAGAATGACCAAGTAACACCGCCACCCACCGTCGTTCGCGTTCCTACGACGGCATCTGCAGTGCCAGTTGTGCCGCACAATCGATTGTGCCAACGGGGCTCCGTCGGTTGCACCGTTGCCGTTCTGCTCAAGCTGCT
>JAASGD010001502.1:0-10331 GCA_023334115.1 Globisporangium megalacanthum | reverse complement strand
TTTCTGCGCGCGTACGTGGCAAAAACCTTCTCGGAAGTGGACGCGAGCGGCCCCACGACGACCGACAAGTGCATGTACTCGATGACTGCGGACGAGCACTTTGTCCTGGACCTGGTGGCGGTACCAGCTCGCCACTCGGTGATATCGACGACGAAGACGAAGCGCGTGGTGGTCGGTGCTGGCTTTAGCGGCCACGGCGCGAAGATGACGCCGGTGATTGGCAAGATCCTGTCGGAGCTGGCGCTTGAAGGCAAGTCGTCGCGCGACATCTCGCTCTTCCGCGCGAACCGCCCCGAGGTCGCCACTTCGATTCACCAGAGCTGATAAGTTACCGTATCTCGAGGTTTTTGTAATCTCAAATTTCTCGAAACCAGCACACGCAGTGGGTGGTGGGTTTTATCCGATCCTCTCATTAAAACCCAACTAAGAGTGTGGGCCACACAGACGCGAGCTCCACGTGGCTCTCTGTCGCCGCCCAACAGTGCGAGTGGCTCAGTCCTCATATTGCGCTGGCGGCCGCGCACGCAACCCGCAGCAGACGTTCCGACAGCCACCAGCCACCAGCCGCCGCGACTAGGAGACGAAGAACAAAAGCCGCGTCGTTCCCCCCTCCACCACCATGCTCGAGTACGACAACTCGGCGTTCTACTACTTCTCCATCTCGCTTGGCGGGCTGTACGTCGTGCCCATGACGTACATCTCGCTGCGCCGGATCCTCTACGGCGTCTTTCTCAAAGACCGACTGATCGACAAGCAGAACGTGCGGTGCGACCGTGAGCTGCGCAAGATGAAGCAGCTCCAAGCCGAGAAGACGCGGCTCTCGAATGTCTTTTCGCTCCCGTTTGTGCTCAACCTCGTCGTGCTCGCAGGGCTCTGGTACGGCCTCGTGCAAATGGCGATTCTGCTGAAAGACGACTCGGAGATCAAGACATTTGACCCGTTTGCGATCCTCGGCATTGCGGCCGGCGCGTCGGAGCGCGACATTAAGCGCGCGTACCGTAAAATGAGTCTGCTCTACCACCCAGACAAGAACATTGGCGACGCAGTCGCAGACCAAAAGTTTATGCTCGTCGCGAAAGCGTACGAAGCGCTCACAGACGAGACGGCAAAAGCGAACTACGAGAAGTTTGGGAACCCGGACGGCCGTCAAGCGCTCCAGCTCTCGATCGGCCTCCCGACGTTCTTGCTTGACCCGGCGAACCACAACATTGTGCTCTTTCTCTACCTCATTGTGCTCGTTGTCGCGATCCCGTCGTGCGTCGCGATCTGGTACTCGCACTCGAAGAAGTACGGCGACAGCATGATCATGTACGACACGTACGGCTTTTACAACTTTGCCATGTCGGAGCACGCGCACCCGCGGATGCTGCCCGAAGTGCTTGCGGGTTCCGCCGAGTTTCGTGAACTCCCGACCCGCGCATCGGACGAAGCTGAGTTGGGCGCGCTCTTCCGCAAGTTCAAGCAGCACGAGCTCATTTCGAAGCCCAAGTTCAACCACCCGTCGATTGCGAAAGCGAACATTTTGATCCACGCGCACTTTCTCCGTGAAAAGCTCAGTCCCGCGCTCCAGAGCGACCTCGACGTGATGCTGAAGAAAGCGATTCAGCTCGTGGACGGCATGCTGGAAATTGCGACTGGGAAGTCGTGGCTCCAGACGACGCTGAACCTGATTGAAATGCAGCAGTTTCTTACGCAAGCGCTGTTTTTCAAAGACGCGCCGTTTATGCAACTGCCGCACTTTACCGAACGCGAAGTGCGCCACATTATTTCCGGCAAAAACCCAGTGCGCAGTATGCACCAGTACGTTGACATGGCGCCGAGCGAGCGGAAAGGCTTGAACGACCTCACGGACGACCAGAAAGCGGAAGTGAACAAAGTGCTTGAGATGATGCCGAACCTCGAGCTCAACATTACGATCGACGTGGACGACGAGGCGGAGATTGCAGAAGGCGACATTATGACGGTCACGATCCAGCTCACGCGCAAGAACGTGAAGGAAGGGGACACGTGCGACCTTGTGTACTCGCCGCACTTTCCGTATCCGAAAGCCGAGCGCTGGTTCTGCATTGTCGGCGACACGAAGAACAACCACTTGCACGCGTTTGGGAAGATTACGTCCCAGGAGCGCACGGGCGAGCTCAAGCTGCAGCTCCAAGCACCGCCGAAGGCCGGCACGTACCAGCTCGAGATCTTTGTCAAGTCGGACTCGTACATTGGCCTCGACCTGCGTGCGATGGCAAAGGTACGCGACCAGACTGAGCTGTCCTGGCGGTGGTTGGTGTGGGTGGCTTGGTTCTAATCGGGCGCTACTCGCTCTCTCTCTCTTGATGCAGTTTAACGTGACGCCGGCGGCGGCGCTGCCCGTGTACCAGCCGCACCCAGAGGACTTGGAGTTAGACAACGAGCCGACGCTGTTCGAGCAGGTGATGAACGCAGCGGACTCTAGTGATAGCGAGGCGGAGGAGGACGCCGCGGCCGATGACGATGCCGACGAGAGCAAGAAGGACAAGTAGAGCGCGAGGGATGACGGCCGTCTGTCTGGGCCGAGGCTGGCGCGCGTGAGTGGACGAGCTGACCGGCGGGAAAGAGGAAGGAAGGAAGGGAAGCGTCCCTGCGTGTTGCATCCGCGTTGCAGTGGCGCTGACTGGAGAGCTGCTGCTGCCGCTTAATATACGTGAGAGCTTCGTCAATGCATGAGTTTGTCGCTTTCTCACGAGGGTGGAAAAGTGTACCCATCTGGTTATGTGTCAGGTTGCCAGGTAGTCAGACTATCAGATGACAAAACCTCTCTCATTCTCGTGCATTCCTCTCTTGCGCACGAAACGAGGTCGCCACGCTGCTCGTCTGGGTGGCCAGTGGTGACTCACGCGTTGCACGCACGATGCTCTGAGACGCTTGCATGTCGAAGAAGAGCGGCAGCACTGCTTGGCACGCTTCACTGCGAACGACACGCGCTGCGTTGGCCTGTGCACACATAAACGGATGAGAGGTTGAACTCGCACCCGTTTGCAGCAGGCCACGCCACCCACCAGCTGGACATTGCACGCTTCTACTTGAGCGCGGCTCAGCGCGAGTTCGCGGTCTGAACTCGGTCCGGCTATCTGTTCGCATAGAGAGGTGTAGTCTTCATAACGAGTTGAATATATAAACCGAGTGTGAGCCAAAGTACTCTGACTTACCGCTTTTGAAATCAACTAAAAGCGCAATAAGCGTCATAAACAGGTTTTGCACAAGAACTTTTCGTGCAGCTCCACCGAGTTTCAAAACAGTTGTCAACCCCAGCTGATTGAATTCACGCTTGCGAATGACGACGACGACAATTCGACATCGACACGGCCGATCTTTACGGGGTGCACCGGATGCCACTGCGCTCCTCTGCATTCCTCACCGGAGGAGGGATGAGCTCCATTGAGCTCCGAGTGTGAGGACCGCTCGCTCACATTGACCGCTGAGGAGCTCGCTCACATCGCAATTTGCTTCACGCGCCATCCAGGAACCGCGCGCACTTGCAGTCACTTGAGTGTCAACCAGTCAGACCACCTCTCTCCTCCCACTCAGTCAACAAACAAATCAACACGACAAGCAGGCAAGCGATGGTGTCCGTCTCCCGCTCATCCGCACTGTTCGTGCTGCTCGCTGCAGCGTCCGCAACGATGGCGGACGCGAAGAACCAGTACGCCTCACTGGCCGACTGGAAGCAGTCTGTGTACTACAAAGAGGCTCTTCACAAGGGCTTCCTCCCGCCCTCCTCAGCCGCAGCAGCCACAGTGTCGCCACCGTCCGACAAGGTGAACACGGGCGAGTTCTCCATGGACACGAACAGCGGCGACTCTGCAGACGAAACGAAGCGCTTCGAACACGCGCTCGCGACGATCGCAGACCTCGAGAAGCAGCACCCGCACGCGACCTTTTCGCTCAACACGCCGTTCGCGCTCCTGACGCACGACGAGTTCCTCGCGTACGTGAACCGGAACAACGTCAACCCCGACTTGAACCCAGACAGCGGCGACGCTGGGCCCATGACGACCGACACTGCTGGGAACAAGAACGTAACCGCCAGCAGCGTCGACGGTGGGCCAATGACTGGGGCCGCTGCGGCCGGAGAGTTTGTCGACTGGCAGCAGAACGGGTGCGTGACGGCAGTGAAGGACCAGGCTCAGTGTGGCGCGTGCTGGGCGTTCTCCGCGACTGCGGCCATGGAGTCGGGTCTTTGTGTGCTCACACGCGGCGCGAACCTCCCGAGCCTCTCGGACCAAGAGCTCATCAGCTGCGACAACCAAGGCCAGAGCCAGGGCTGCGGCGGCGGCTACTCGTCGTACACGATGGACTGGATCGCGCAATCCCGAGGCGGTCGGATGTGCACGCTCGCGTCGTACCCGTTCGCGTCGTCGGACGGCAGCGTCCCGTCGTGTCGGCTCGCAACGTGCTCGGAAGTCGACATTGGCGTGACCGGCTTCAAAGCGATCCGGAAAGACCCGAGCGCGCTTGAAGACACAGTGCGCGCTCGCCCTGTCTCGGTCTTCCTCTACAGCGGCTCGAACGCGTTCCAGTTCTACAAGGGCGGTATTCTGACGGGTGAGAGCTGCGACAAGACTGGCGCGCACTCGGGGCTCGCAGTTGGCTTTGGTGAAGAGAACGGAGTGCCGTACTGGCGCGTGAAGAACCAGTGGGGCGTGAACTGGGGAGAGACCGGCTACGTCCGCATCCAGCGCCGCTACACTGGAGACGACGAAGGCGCGTGCGGTGTGGAGCTCTACGCGTCCTACCCGACTTTCAAGGATGCCGTCACGGCTGCGCCGACGCCAGCTCCGACGGCAGCTCCGACTGTTACTCCAACAGCAGCACCGACAAAGGCTCCGACTCCAGCTCCAACTGCTGCCCCGACTCAAGCACCGACTCCGACCCCAACTGCTGCCCCGACTCAGGCACCGACCCCGGCTCCGACTCAGACTCCAGCTCCAGCTCAGACTCAGGCTCCGACCCAGGCTCCAATGGCTGCGCCTACCCAAACCCCGACTGCTACACAAACGACAGCCCCGACTGCTTCTCCAACCGCGGCACCAATCCTGGCTGTTACCCAGGCTCCGATCCAGCCACCAGCCCCAGCTCCCGCTCTCCTTAAGCTACCGGTTACACCAGTGCAGACGAGCCCGTACCTCGCTCCAGTCCTCCCCGCTCCATACCAAGGCGGCGCGCCAGCTTCGACGCCAGCTGCAAGTACCGGAGGGGCTTCTATCTCGCTCCAGGACGGCGTCGACTTCCTCGGTAACGACATCTTTAACGCTACTGCGGCGTCTGCTGCCGCCTGCAGCGTCCTCTGCCAGCACCACGCAGGGTGCAACGCGTTCACGTTTACGCAAGCGAGGGACAGTACGTGCTGGCTCAAGAGCCGTGCAGGGCTCGTAATCCCAACAGCTGGTGCGGTCTCTGGGACGCTCCACAATATCGCCCAGTGCACGGCCCAGAACACGCCAATGGAGGTCGGGTACGACTACCCTGGCCACGACCTCCACAATGTGCGCGCCAGCAAAGCCGACGACTGCTACGCACACTGTGCGCGTGTCGCAGACTGCCACGCGTTCACGTGGTCCAGTTGGGACAGCGGCACGTGCTTTCTCAAAGCCCGCAAGACCCCTGCAGCGCTGCTCGCGCCACCCAACGCGCCGTACAAGCTCGTGTCTGCGATTGTGTACAAGTGCGCACCGATCCACTTGCACACGGACATTGCAGGCCAGGACATTGGCCACGCACCAGCTCGGTCGCCAGAAGCCTGCTGCGCGCTCTGCCGCCAGTTCCAGGGCTGCGCCGGGTTCGCGTGGAACGCGTTCGAGGCCGGCACGTGCTGGTTCAAGTCCGGCACGGGCAACGAGGTCCCAAAGGGCAGCACAGTCGCTGCAGGCATTTAGACGCAGTTGTACAGTACTGTAGCGCTGTCCACTCTCCGTAAAAGTACGAATAATTTTCTGTTGACAACTTCTTGTTGTCCACTGTTCCAGGTTCTGTACTTGACAAATTAGAAGAGGTGCTGTAATACCGATGATACTGAAGCTCGCAGATGTCGTTGTACAGTATTGATGTACCGCAACATCTCTTTCACGGGTGACCCACTCGTTTACTACCGGAATGTCTGCGCGCGGGGCGACGGCGTTGGTGACGAGAGCTTTGGAAACTCGAGCGTCGCGTGGTGCGTCCGGCGGTCCAGAGTGAGCTTCGAACGGCCCGGTGTGGAGTCAAACAAGCCTGGAATGAGCCCTCGCTCGCGCCGCCCCAAGCGCACAGTGCGCGTGTAGAACCCGCGTTTCGCGAGTCGCGTGCGGTACCAACGCTGGAGAAACCCGCTCGCGGCCTCTCGTTCACCGACTTCAACCTTCTGCCGGCAGAGCACGAGCGCTGCTTCAAGCAGTTCAATCGAGCGTTCATATAGTACGACCTGAACTTCGAACGCGGCCACGTTGGCGCGGTCGAATGGCGGCAGTAGCCACTGCCATGCGGCCACCACGCGCTCCTGACAGACCGTCATCTGGGCTCGGAGTGGCGCCACGTGTGCGACAATCTGCTGGCGCCACCGGGGCGGGATGACGCAAGCATGGACCCAGAGCGGGACGTCGTCCGCCACGGCTCCGAGCTCGTGCGCTTGCACCAGTAGTTGTTGTGTGCGCTCTGCTATTTCGATGCGATTCTTAGAGTCGCAGTGACGCCGCCGCGTCTCCTCTGACAGCACGGATTGTGTGCTGGTAGAGAGGCTCCCACGGCGGATCGTGACTGTGCGCAGCGCCTCCAAGTATGCAGAGATAGCTGCGCTCGCTTCACTAGAACCGGCGGTCCGGTGCTGCAACAGTTGCGAGCTGCGCGTGTGGGTGGGATGCTGGTGGTGGTTCTCATGACAGGCGGCCTCTTCAGCCAGTGGAGGCGAGGAAGACGAGGAAAACGCGATCGCATGCGCTCGCGCCTCGTCACCGTCTGCGTCGCTTGACGCACCGTCGTAACCAGAGGAAGTACCGCCCGAGGAGCTGTCGCGACTCCCAAGCTGGCCATCCTCTTCGCTGCTGGTGCTCATGCTGTTTGCTCACTGTGTGCCGGTTCGCAAATGGCTTCAACTGAATTGTCTCCCGAGTTTTAGCACTATCGAACATACTTTTTCATTTACGAATCGGGCAATGCAAGCAGTGCTGGTGCGATCCGTGCGGCTGGTGGCGGCTCGAGCGATGTCGTTACGGTCGCTCGCAGGCTTCAGTAGAGTACGACTCGCAGCTCCCACCACTGCGCGGCCGTCGCCTGGACAGCTGCAGAGCGCATTCTTCTCAGCTGGAGCAGCAGGTGGCAGTAGCGACGACAACACCAGCGCAACCACGACCGACGAAGACAAGTACTTGGAGCTGAAGCAGCTGCGCGACATTAAAAGGTGCACTTGTGCTCGCTACTCTGTCCTCGGGCTCGTAGGGCTCAGTGAATGCTGCCATTGGCGTCTTCGCTCTCGTGTGGTCCACTGCTCGTGGCACAGTGAGGAGTTCTACGAGCTGCAAGGGAAACATCGGCGGTACTTTTACTACATTGACCTGCAGGTGTGTTAGCTTCCTTCGACTTGTCACACGTGACACACACACACTCTCTCACACACACACTTTGGACATGCACGTGTGAGCACACAGGGTCGGCTTTTCTTGGAGAACACGCGGCCGAAAAACATCGCGACGTCGCTCAAGAGCGCCAAGTTCCTCAAGTTTTTCTTCTCGCACATCCGGCCGAACGACCTGATGGCGTCATCATCCACTCCAGCTCGAAAGGAGGCTGAAAGCCTTGATGACGAATCGTTCCTCGAGTACCCGTACCGCTCCCCGTGCGGTCGAGAAATGAACTTTATCAAGTGCGCGGACCGCCCGTTCGTGTTCGACGACTTCTTTCAAGACGAACGCTCCGGCGACTGGCGGTTCGCGTATGGCGGCGGCGAGCTCACGGCGCCGTTCCGCCCGTCGAGGCTCAAGATCTCGCTGTCCACCGGTCGTTTGTACCACGATGGCCCCACGACAGGAAGCAGCACCACTGAGATCGCGCTCATCCGGTCGCAGCTCGCAGTGGAGTTTGGCCGCAGCATCACTGTGCTGGACGACCCGATCGAGCGGGAGCTCCATGGTGGAGACGGCACCGCCCGGGCGCTCGTGATTGGCGAGTTTAAGTGGAACGGGAAGCAATACCCAATTGAAGCGATTGAGTGAGCACTTTAGTGCAACGGAGTAATCACTGTGGGTGACAATCCGAAAAAAAACAAAATAGATTCTAAGGTACACTGCTGTTCAGACTATGGAAACCGATTCGTTAGTTACTGGTCGATTCCTCTCGGACTCGAGCAGCGAGAAAGAAAGGAAAAGCGAGCCACAAGCAGCAGCAACCAGCATCATCCATCTTCCATCGCCATTGCGCTCCCTGTCGTCGTTGCCGTCGCACCACCTGCCCGCACGATGGAAGGCAAGCGCGCGCCGCCGACTGTAAAGAAAGGCGACCGCCTCGCGCAGTTCCTCATCTTCTCGGCGCTCTCGTGCGTCGCGTACCAGTTCGTCACGAGCGGCGACGGGCAGCTGCCCATGAAGACAACGAGCAGCAGCTCTGGCGCGAGCCAGTTCGGCTCGTCCGAGTACACGTGTCTCCTTGCGTGCCTCGGTCTCTTTGGGCTCATTCGCCACAAAACCAAAGAGCACGCAGCGGCCGCGAAAGCCAAACGCGACACCACCACCACCGACGACGACCTCACGAACGAGCTTCGGCTCACTGCAAAGCGCGTACTGAGCCAGCGGCGACAGCTTGCGACGACCAGCGGGAACCCGGAAAGCGTCTTGTCGCTCCCGCAAGAGGTGCTCCACGAAGTGCTCCTCTTCCTCGCCCCGCGCGAGCTCTCCCAGTGTCCGATCGTCTGCAAGCGCTGGAATGCCGCGACTGGCGACGACGCCGACGCGCTCTGGCGCCTCGTATTTAAGCGGGACTTTTGCGAAAGCGGCGAGCGGTTCCGTGTGGTGTTTGCAATCGACAGCTGGCGCCAGTTTTACTTTCAGCACCATGTCTCACGGGCCGTGGAGCTCGCGCGGCTGCTTGGGCTCCAGGACGACAAGAAGCTCTGTGTCGCGATTGAACACCGCGTGTACGACGTCACGTCGTTCTTGCACTCGCACCCCGGCGGGTACCACGTGATTGGCGACGTCGTGGGCACGGACGCGACGGCAATCTGGGAGCAGTTTCAGCACTCGGCAGAAGCGAAAGAGAGCATGAAGGAGTTTATGGTGCACGACGCGATTTTGAACGCATCCGCCGACGGAGAGGGCAGTCGGCGTCTGCGTGGCAACCTCCACACTGTGCTCGTGCGCTGGCAGCGGCTGTCGTGGTGCCTCGCGAACGCGCACAACTTGGGCCCCATGGCGTCCGCGTTCACGGACGTGATGTGCAAGCTCTACGCGCGCTCGATCAAGAAGTCGCGCGAAGCGTCGCGGTTGCAGCTGGCGTCACAGTGACGCACGCGTTTCGATTTCAGGGGCGATAAGAGCCGAAACAGTGTTTACGAGGTCGCCACTCGCTTCCATTTCCTCACTCAATTGTATCATGGTTTGAACTACAACGAGCTCGTTCTACAGTATGATTGGGGTCGTGGCTGCTGGCTCGTTTTCACGCAGTCACCTCACTGCTTTTTCGTCCCGACATTCTTCTGCTCCGTATACCACAGTTGAAGCTGAAGTTGAAGTCGAACTTTTCGCTAGTCAACACCATTTCGCTAGTCAGTCAAAAAGATCGCATCTGGTGCAATCTCCATCCAAAGTGTGTACTGTACATATCGAGCGAACTGATCCGAGTGTTAGCAAGCGCTGCGAAGGCTGGCGCCCATGCAAACAGAAGCACGCGTGAGAGAAGGAAAAGAGTGCGCAGCATGATGAGTATGTGCAAATGTGACTCTGGATACGGTTCACCAGGAGCTCAAAGTTCCGACTCTCCGTAGCGACACTCGACTTTCGCTGGCAATCGCGTGCGCTTTATGAAACTACGACTGCGACTCCAGTTGCAAGCTCAGACGCAAGCGCACTCACTCTTTGCAGTACGTTTGTGTTGATAAGTTAGCAGCTTCTGCTGTATCTATGCTACAAAATTGCCTCCGGTCGTCTCGCGTTGCTCTGGTAGGCGACGCGCTGTCTATGCTCAGGTTCCTGCTGCCTCGTCTACGCTGACGCACTGGCGTCGCGAAGCAGCTCGTCGAGGTCGACGTCATCAAACATGGCCGCGTCACTGTCTGGCGCAGTCGATGCCGTCGTCATCGCGTCAATCTGCTTCTCGACCGCCTGCTCCTCCACAAAGCG
>JAASGD010001501.1:0-10335 GCA_023334115.1 Globisporangium megalacanthum | reverse complement strand
GAGAGGAGAGAGAGAAGGGGGAAGGGGCCGACACCACGCGAGACGCTGTTGGCGGTCAGAAGCTTGCGGGTCACTGACTGACGAATATTCTGGTGTGGCGCAGCTCAAGTACGTCGAGCAGGACTTTGCTCTGCTCACAGAGAAGCTCGAGAAAGAGAAGGAGCTCCACGCTGCCTCTGCACGCAGTCTCGAGGTGAGGTGAGGCGAGAACGGAGACGAGAACGAGGACGACGCAGCGAATAACCGTCTTCACTTATGATACCATTGCTCCCTGCGACCTCATGTACAACAGCGGAAGCTCGTGAGTCTCGAGACTGAAGGCAGCAACCAACGAGCGGCGCTCAAGCACGAGATGCGCACTGCGCTGTCGAAGGCGCTACGGGAGCTCGCAAAGACCCAAAAGGTGCGTGCGATCAGCCAGTGCGTGTAGCTCCGAGTGTCGTCTTACGCTCGCACGCCTGCGACTCTGCCCTCCACTCCAAGAAACGAGACGCGTACAAGCGCAAGTGCGTCGAAGTGCACGAGCACTTCAAGGCGCTCGTGGAGCGCGTCAACTGCCAGGAAGCCAAGCTCCTGCAGCTCCAGCGCGAGCACCGCACGGAGCTCGAGCAAGTGCTCGCCCAGCTGTCAGAGGCCGAGAGCGAAAAGACTGCGCTCATGCAGCAGCAGCTTGGCGTCGTCCGTTCGACCACGTGAGGACAGTCCAAGAAGAAGACCGCGAGACAGACGGATGGAGCTTTATAGTACACCTGTGCTTGTTCTTCTCTAGCGTTGTTGTTGTGGTTGTCGGTCCAAGCCCTCACCCCTTCGCTCATGTGGGCACCGTCCACGGCTTCTGCGCACGACGCTGGTTCCAGTTAAGGTTCGTGATCATCGACTCGAACCAGTCCTGGTTCTCGCTCACGCGGCAGATCGACGGCACGGGGTACGACGACACGCGCACGGTGATGCAGTCGCCGCGGTTCAGCTGCACGCGGTTCTTGCCGTCGAACGACACGTACGCACTCGCTGCGCGGCTCGTCATTGGGAATTCGATCTTGAGTGCCGCACTGTCGTGGAAGAGCAGCGGCCGGAACGACAGCGTGTGGGGGCAGATTGGCGTGAAGAGCATCGTCGGCACCGACGGGTGCGTCATCGAACCGCCGGCCGAGAGCGAATATGCAGTCGAGCCAGTCGGCGTCGCAATGATGATGCCGTCTGCTGCGATCTTGGTGATCTCGAGTCCGTCGCAGAAGCAGTTGAGCTCCACGAGCGCAGCGCTTGGGCCGCGGTCGATCACGATCTCGTTCAGCGCGTGCAGCGCAAACGGCGCTTCTTCCCCCTCTTTACCTTCCTTGCCCTTGCGGATGATCGTCCCGACGAGCCGCGACCGCAGCGACATGTAGAACCCGCCGTTGATCACGTTCGTGAGATACTCTGCAGCGCATACATCCAGCCAATCAGTCCGTCTGTCCACACTAACGACAGCCAACGACAGCCAACGACAGCAAAGACACGGAAGGCCGGGTGAAACGCACCCGCGTACGAGTCGACCTCGAACGGCGTGAGGAAGCCGAGCGAGCCCATGGCGAACGAAATCACGGGCGGCACGCTCTTCTTGAACATGGACGAGACCCAGAGCACTGTGCCGTCGCCGCCGAGGGCGATCACAAAGTCAATGTTGGCTTGACACTCGTCCCAGTCGTCGTCCGACGTCCACGTCTTCGTGTGCGGGAGCGCGAGCTCCTTGTGCACGACCGGCTCAATGTACACAGCGAGCTTCTTCTCGTGCTGGAGCCAGTTTGCGAACCGGATGAGCGTCTGCGTCACGTCCGTGTCGTTCGGCTTCTTGATGATCAACACGGTTTTCGGCGGCTCGTCCCACATGAACTGCACGTTGTTGCGGGCGCGGTGCTGGGTCCGGATGCTCCGGTTCATGGGCGTGAAGACCTCGCACTGCTCGTCCGAGCACTGCAAGAGACGGAACGGCGAGCGCGTCATCGTCGCGAGCTCGCTCGACGACGACGACGACGACGACGCGTCGCTGTCAGCTGAGCTCGCTGTCTCTTCGTTGTAAATGCCTTCGCCTGGGGACCCCCACGTGTCGGCGATGAGGATCAGCTCCGAGTTGGTGCGACGCCGCAGCGTCTTCGTGTCGCAATCTAGCGACAGGTCCACATACAAGCCGTGAGTCTCTGTCTCTCTGTCTCAACAGCCACACACAGAGCCACACATGAGCAGCACACGCACGGGCGTCTGGACTCCGCTCGTCAATCTCCTTCATATGAACCTCGTGCTTGGTCGAGCGTGACGACATCTCTTTGCACCGCGTCATCCAGTAGTTCTTCTCGGCGACTGCGAGCTGGAGCTGCTCCTGGAGGTCGTTGATCTTGGCCTGGAGCCGGATCGGGTTCTGCGACTGGAGCTCGCAGAACGCGAGCACGCGCTTCATCTGGTCGCCAATCGACCGGATGTCGTCTTCGAGCGTCACGCCAGACGCAGACGACATGGAGAACCGCCGCGCGCGCTCGTCTGCTGCTGCTGTGGCGTCAACCGGCAGGAAACGCGGGCTGCTGGGCGGCGGCGAATGGTGCGCAGCGAACTGGAACTGGTACTGCTGTGGTGCATACGTCGCAAGGTCAATGCCGCTCGCGAGCGACGACGACGACGTGCTGGTCGGGAGTTTCGAGAGGCTCTCGACGTCCGAGAGCGAGAGCCACGACGTCGAGTGCGACGGCGACGCGTCCGCTGCCAACCGCCGCTCGAGCGCGTCGTCCTGCGTGTCAATCGCGAGCGTTTTGGGCGCGCGGCGAGTGGCGCCAGCGTCTTCGCGCGCAACGTTCATGGTCGTTGAGAAAGCGTTCGTGTGCGCGTGTGGAGGACGCTGTGGTGGCGGTTAACTCGTGTGCGAGCGCTGGACAACTGGACAGGAAGAAGCGAAAGGGTGGTGAGCAGATTGAAGCTCGATGGGCGGCGCAAAAGCGAATGTTCCGTGTCGCGCGCTCGTTGGCGTCGCAGGTCGCTGGTTGCGCTACACTGTATTGGTCTCTGCACACGATGGGAACTGTGCATGTGCCAGCAGCTTCGTTGTGGTGTTTTGATGGGGTGTCAAGCACCCCGGCTAGGTGCGAAAATGATCTCTCGTGATCGATTCGATTTTGAAGCGAGTTGATTACGACTACTTAAAGAATGTATGTGGGGCTGGCGATGTTATAGAGAGGAAAACAAGGGAATCTTGGATCACATCCACGACTAGTTCAACCAGTCGTGATGCCTTCAAGCGAACTCCAGTCGAACGAGATCGACAAGCACCAGGAGAGGTGGACGCCGCATCAAGCAGTTCACCAGTCCTCTCCAGTCTTCTTTCGAGCCTTCGAACCACAAAGTGAAGATTCTCCCCACGCTCGTGAGATTCGCAACTTGCTTTGCTCGACTGGTGGCTTTCGGACCTTCGTCTCAATTGGCACCGCCAAGTACTGTAGTGTGGTGGGTTCTTTACTCCATGCCGTCGCGAGACTCAAGGACGGACTGTCACACCAACTTGGCAGCTTTGGACAAGCTCTTGGTTCACCAAGTGTGAGCAGATCGACTGCAAGCGAAGCCAAGTTCTCGCTAAAGTGAATATAATAGTGACATAATCGAGTGAATATTCACATTTTTTTAGTAGTGACATAATCGAGTGAATATTCGCGCAACCCCGCATCGTCACTTCAGCTCCAGCTTCAGGACCTCCTCGATCCACGCCACCTCACCACAATGACAGACATCGCAATGCCGCCGCAGAAAGATAACGCGGCGCGTGGAGAGCTGCGCTACGAGCGCGTGGAAGGCGCCACTGCTGCCACGCGCGTGTTCGCCACCTACCCGCTCAAGTTTCTGCACCCACGCGGCGCTGTTCGCCAGGGCTTCGACACGTTCCTCACCGTACGTACGACTTTCGCTCCCTGGTGTTTGGTATGAGGACTCTAGCGGCTGGTAACCGGAACAGTGTGTACGTGAACGCATGTGCAGTACGTGCTCGGGTACGGCGGCGGCCTCGTAGGTGGTGACACAATCGACATCGAGTGCCACGTCGGAGCAGACGCCACTGGTGCGAGAGCAAACGAAGGTGTAGGTAAACGACACCTGAGAAGGGTGGGAACGGAGCTCACACGCGCGTATTTATTGAACCACAACCGCCAGTCGTGCTCGCGACACAAGCGACCACAAAAGTGTTCAAGTCGGACGACGACGGCGCGTTCGCGCTCCAGTCGTTCGCACTGACGGTCGCAAGCGGCGCGACACTGGCGTTCCTGCCGGACCCCGTGACGTGCTTCGAGCGTGCGAAGTACCGTCAGCGCCAAGTGTTCCACGTCGCTACGGATGCGAACCTCGTGTTTGTCGACTGGCTCACGAGCGGACGGCAGCGCAACTTTGTCTCGACTGGTGCTGTGCGCGCGAACCGGACCGAAGTCCACGAGCACTGGGACTTTCGCGAGTACGACAGCAGCGCCGAGATCTTTGTGGGCGGCACACGCGTGCTGATGGACCGTGTGCGTCTCGCAGGTGCGTGCGTCATTGAACTGAGGCAGAAGGGGTGAGACCGACCCGTGGACTTACAGTGTGTGAATGGGCTGTTGTGTTACGGTAGACGAAGAGGACGCGAGTTTGCGGGAGCGTATGTACGGGACGCACGTTCTCGGGCTGCTCGTCGTGCTCGGCGAGCGGGTGCACGCGATTACAGCGCTGCTGCTGGCAATGAGCACGCGCAAGCGGCTCCACAATGCGCACGAGATCACGCCACAGGGACGGCTCTTGACGCAGAATGACTTCCCGGGCGTCATTGCGTCTGCGAGTCCACTGGGCGCGAACGGCGTGCTCGTGCGCTTCTGTGGCGAGACGACAGAAGGCGCGGTGTACTACGTGAAGACCGTGCTTGCAGGACTGCGTGACGTCGTTGGCGTGACGCCATACCAGGACAACCGGTGAGCGAGGCCGCTTACACATTGTGAAACAGCGTCAGCTGTCGTGTAATAGGAAATTTTGGGTGCGTGTTGAAAAATGCTGGTTCGAGGCGGACGATTTGATAGTGCGAAAATCCAGGGAACGCATGCGAAAGGGGGGGAGAGGAAAAAAGAGAAAAAGGGTTGGTCCCAGCGACAGAAGCCCACGAGGTCACGCGCTTGTCCAGGCTCGGGAGCGGCGTACGTACGTTCGTCGTCGCACTCGCCAGCCATGTCGGACTACGAGGAGGAGGACGAGAAGTGGGTCCAGTGGTTCTGCTCGCTCGCCGGCAATGAGCACTTTTGCGAGGTGGCGCAGAGCTACATCGAGGACTCGTTCAACCTCTACGGCCTCCGCGCGCTCGTGCCCAACTACCAGGACGCACTCAACATCATCCTCGACATGACAGGTATGCGCATTTGTGAGCGGTCGAGGGCTCTAGTAGCCGTCTATTCTGCTAAATACGACGTCATTGCGTCCGTAGACATCCCGTACGACGAGGACGTCCCCGCGTACGCAGCGGAGCTCTACGGGCTCATCCACGCGCGGTACATCATCACAGCCCACGGCCTGGACGCTATGGTGCGTACGAGAGGAAAGGGCAGAAGAACCGTCGTTTGGTGCCGGATTAAACTGACGGACGTGATTGTTTACCTTGAATTCCCAGCTGAAAAAGTACAAGGAAGGCGACTTTGGTGTGTGTCCACGCGCGCTCTGCGACGGCCAGCCCGTCGTGCCCGCGGGGCTCCACGACGAGTGGAAAAAGTCCGAGCTCAAGGTGTTTTGCCCCAAGTGCCGCGACCTGTACACGCCCGTGCTGGACTACCAGGCCCCTGCGAGTGCGTTCGTCCTTGTCTTTGTCCTTGTCTCTCTCTATCTCTTTCTCTCTCGACCGTGGTGCTCATCTATGGTCTCTCTCTCTCTCTCTTACTGTACGCACAGTCGACGGCGCGTACTTTGGCACGACGTTCCCTCACCTGTTCTTCATGACATACCGAGAACTGGAGCCGGCCCCGACGACGCTGCTCTACGTGCCGCGCGTGTTTGGGTACAAGATCCACAACAAGAACGAGAACCGGCGCCGGCTCGCAATACTCGCGCAGGAAGACGACGACGAGCAAAAGGCGCAGCAACAACCACAACAACAGCAGCAGCAACAGCAGGTGCGTCTTTCGAGTGAACGAGTGAAGGAGTGAAAGCGTGAAGAAAGGAAGGAAGGAAGGAGTGCTGGAGGCGGTGGCGGCAAGTGCGTGGACGTGCGATTCGCTTGCTACAAACACCCTCTCTCCTCTCTCTTTCTCCTCTCGTCTTGTGCGCGTTCGTTTGGTGTGGTGTGGCAGTGCTGGTCGCGGGTAGTTCGACTTATGCGTCTATGTTGTGTTGTTAACAGAAACTGTAACCGTACGTATGTGTGTGCCCAGCGACGGACCGTGGCGGGCGGGCGGCGGAAAGGCGACGACGAGCCAGGGGCGGCGGATCCAGCGCTCGCGGCGTCGCGGCTCAAGAAGCGGAAGCAGGAGGTCTGAGGGCCGGAGCAGCACGTTGGCTGGCGAGAAGAGAGAAGAGAAGAGAAGAGAGAGAGGAGGAGGTAGGACGGGCACAAGAGCGAGAGAGCGACAGAGAGCGCGAGTGGCGTGCAGAGTATGCGAGACGGAGAGAGAGAACGACGTGCGTTCCAGTTCGTTTGCGTTCGTAGTGAGAGTGGATGACAAACAGTCGTGACGACACACTTGGAATGGGTGAAAAAGGAAGAGCTACGCTCTTTCTATCCAAAACAAGTGTCCACTTTTGCTGCGTATCTTCGTGGTTTCCGTCCCAATCATTTGTGGTTGGGTTTTTGCGGAGGTGCGCGGCTCACTTTCACTCAAACCATCAAACCAGGAGCTCCCGAGAAGCTCCTTCGGTCGGTCCATCATGAGGTGCGTCACCGTTGCTTCGTTCCTACGCACAGACTCGCGCTCACCACGCGCTTCTCTTCCCAATGAACGAGCGCGTAGCGACACAGAGACCGCGAGCGACGCTGCGGGGCTCGACGAGCTCTCGCTGGAGGCGCTGCCGCAGTGGCGCGACATGACAGAGGTGCGCTCACCGCTCTTGGCAGCTCGTACTCGCCCCATTCCAATGTGCATTGGCAGCTAACCACCTCGAACACCCCACCGCCATCCACCCGCAGCTCTTTGTGGCCGCTGCGAAGGAGCTCAAGGTCGGGCAGCTCGTGCACCCGCAAGAGTTCAGTCTCTTTGACTCCATGTCGGCGCTCGAGCTCATGGACCCCAAGATGGACTCGGGCATGCTCGTGAACGGAGCGCCGCCGCAGTCGATCGCTGCGCGGCTCCGAAGCGGCGCCGTCCCGCTGACGTTCGCTTCTGCGCGCGACGTGCTCGCGACGCTCGACGCGCTCTTTTGCTGCGAAGCCGGGTGGCTGAGCGGCCAACCGCTGCAGCAGACGCTGCTCACGAGCGTGTACATGCACCGCGACCCGATCAACGCGCTCGTGAGCCCGTTTGTAAGCCTAGAAGACCTGCTCGCGAGCGCTGACGTGCAGGACGTGCTCACGCGCCACCTCGTCGCCCACACGGCGAACGAGACGCTGCAGCTCGTGATGGCGACGTTTTGTCTCGTCACGCTCAAGACGAACGCGATCGTCCGGGACGCAGTCGTGCGGGGCGACTTGTACGAAGAAGAGGACTTTTCGCCGGCGAGCGGCTTTGACATTGGCATCTTGGAAGCGCTCTCGAGCGACGCGGTGGGGCTCTTGCTGGACGCGACGGAGCACCGACTCGCAGCGGTGCTGGCCGAACAGCAGCAGCGCGTGAAGAAGAGCGGCAAGAAGAAGAGCGGCAAGAAGAGTGGGACGGGAGCGGGGACGAGCGACGTGGGCGGCTATGAAGCGCTGCACACGAACCCGCGCGTCAGTGTGCTGCTCTGTGAAGCGCTGTTGCATCGCGTGCGGCTCCGGCGGCTCCAGTTTGAGGCGTTTTCAGGACTTGTACGTCGTGTGTCGTTGGTCTATTGATTCAAGCTCTGGTCTGTGGCTGGAGGCAGCGTGGGGACTGACACTGTGAGCGACTACTGGCACCTCAGGGGACTGTCGAGACGCCCGTGGACCTGGAGCGTGCGCGCGCACAGTTTGCGCAGCTCGAGGAGCTCCTGCGGGGCCTCGCGACCGAGCAGCTCGAACTGGACGCCGAGTGCTTTGGGGGCAAGCCGTTTGGCATCGACCGGACGATCAGCCGGCTGCTGCTCTCAGGGTCGCCACCTCGAGAAGTGAAGCTTCCGTCGCTGGACGAAGCGGTGGCGATCGAGTTGCAGCTGATGCAGCAGATGGGTACTGCGTGTAGCCCAGCGCAGTGGACGTCGATGGAGGAGCTCCGTATCTTCCTCGCGGACTTTTCCAGAGAGCAGCCGAACGTCGTCGCTCGGTCCTACGCGCTGGTGCGTCTGTTCTCGTTCGGTAATGTATCTCTTGTGGTGTGGCGACTCACGTGACTCTGGTTGGACACTGTCGGTAGCTCTTTCTGTACATGGACAAGAAGATCTACGGCAAGTATAGCTTCACAGACTGGCTCTCGGCCGCGATGGTCGCGAACGGCGTGCCGACTGTGTTGCTGTCGACCCAAGAGGGCGTCGTGTTCTCGTCGCGCGTCATTGAGACGCTGTACGAGTCGTCGCTCAAGCTCTACCTGTTCAACCGGTCGCGGCAGCGAGCGCGCATTGAGCTCTTGCTGGAAGAGTGGGCGATTCTGCAGCTCGAAGCCGCCGGCATTGACGACAAGTTCACGACGGAGATGGCCATCCCAGTGCGTTCAGTTGTGCTGCCTCTGTGGGCTTGGATGTGGTGCTCATCTCTCCCTCTCTCGCTCTGGCGGTGGCTCTGTAGAAAGTGTCGTATCCTCGTTACTTCACAGCGTGGACGCTGGAGGAGACGTCGCTGCTGATGATCCACTACGTGCTGCTCGGGATCGAACTGGACTTGTACGCGCCAGCTGAGTACGGCACGATCTACTGGTACGTGGGACGCATCGCGCGTTTGTGTGGTTCAAAGCGGACTGTGGGTGTCCGTTGAGTGGCGAGATTGAGGACGGGAATTACTCGCTTGTGTACCGTAGGTACTTGGACTACTTGCACGGCTCGCGGCTGCAGAACCTCAATGTCACGTGGCAGTTTATCGAGAAGATGAAGAAGGCGATGCCCACACGCCCGCAGTCGTCAGGGGACGTTGAGGCGGTGGAGACGGCTTCTACTGAAGCTGAAGCTGCCGACGCGAAGACCAAGAAGCCCAAGCCAAGCAAAGCCACGCTGGCGAACGAGGTCGACGCTACGAAGGCGCGGTTCCTGCGCGAGATCACCTACAACGAGATGCAGCGCAGTATGATGCGCGCGTACTTCCAGGTGAGACCGCCGTCAAACAGCGTCGGATCTCTCCTTGTCGGTCGTTACTGACAGTGTCTCGTGGGTGTGCCTGCAGCTCTTTAACGCCTTAGAGCGTGAAGGCCACGTGCCGACCGTGGTGCCCAAGTTCAGCTCTGCGCTGATCCGGTTCGAGCACCGCTTCGCCGCGTTCCGGTCGATCCACTTTCCCGCGGCGCTCTCGCACGAGGACTTTACCCAGAACAGCGACTTCTCGCCCTACGACGTCGCGCTCATCTACAAGTCGGCGGACGAGTGCTTTAAAGTGGCGCGTGCGCATGGGGAGGTGCTGCTACGCAGTGACGACTTGAACAGTGCGGTCTCGAGTAGCCGCAACAGTAGCGCTAGCGGCCGCCAGCGAGTCATCCACGGCGCTGAAGTGGAGGCGCTCATGAAAGCAGCGATTGCCAACTCGGTAGCGCTCGTGCGGCGGGAGCAGCAGGCGGTCGCAGTCGCTAGCAGCGTTGGCGCTGGAAGCCGCGCGAAGAAGAGCGGGAAGAGCGGCAGTGCGGACGCAGCGTCGCTGGCGCAGGCGGCAGCGAAAGCGCCGGAGCTGCTGGACTTTTCGACGCATCCGCACTTCCCCGTCGTCTCGTTCCCTGACAAGAAGGCGTAGTAGTAGCGTAGTGTAGTAACCAGCAGCAGAGAGAGAGAGAGAGGAAGAAACGAGCCACGACACGATACTGAAACCCATACACGGTTAGAGAGCCGTGAACTCACGCACGCAACCTCCAAGAGGTTAAGAGTCGAAGGAGGATACGTTGTTGAATGCGGCGGTGGGCGTCCCGTGACGGTGCGTCTCTCACTGCTGCTTCTTGTACTCTGGCCCGCTGCTGTAGCCGCTGTCGTTGTCGTCGCCGTTGTTGTCGCTGTCGTCGCCCTCGGCCTTGCGCGCGGACGAGGGCGATGTCTGCTCGCGGCGTTCGGCGGCTTCGTCCTCTTCGAGCTGGTCGAGCATGAGCT
>JAASGD010001500.1:0-10340 GCA_023334115.1 Globisporangium megalacanthum | reverse complement strand
GTTCTGATTCAACAAGTACATCTGTTACATCTCGGTGTGCCTAGTAAGCACGACAAAAGTCACGACGTACTCGTTGACAAGCAAGTGTAGTACCGATGGGGACGTCGCGGGCAAGAGCTCCACAGGAGCGTCTAGAGCATGGGGCAGCTCCGTCCATCATTGACAGGCGGTGGTAAGTATTATCGTATCCATTTGTCCGTACGTACATCCGGACGCCTTCAGTCCCTCACGACCACGTCTAGAGGTCAAGTTGAGAGAGGCTGCATCTCGAAGTTGTTTTGCAGTTGTAAAAGCAATTATGGGTACTCGCCACTTTGCAGATAAAAGTCGTTTTGATTTGCAAAAATCGTGTTCACTGTCACTGCCGTCCACACAAAATCCAGAGCTTTCCGTGCTCAGCGCGGCATTCAGTATATTTTCTTCTGAACGTAACGTGTAGTACCGTGGTCGGTACTTTTTGGGTATACTGAGATGACGTTCCATAGTAAAAGCAGCAATCCGCCTGGAGGGCAGTTTTGGGATAAGAGTTTTAGAGTTTTAGAGTTGTATAGTTTCAGGGTTTTAGTGGGCAGTCCCAGCCCGCAGGGCTTGATTATGGTTTTGTACCGATTTTAACATTTAGTTTAGAATAGAGATGTGGCTATTTTAGGGTTTCAATTGGGTAAGGTTCAGAAGGTAGATGTTGAAGTGTGTATGTAAATTCCGATCAGGATACACTATTAAATTCTATCATAACCTTGGGGTACACATGGGTAACGGTGTGAGGGGCCAGATTATTGTTTTAGTAAACAACCCCAGCCCACATGGCCGAATTAAAAATCTTACCCTATTTTAAGTTTAATTTAGTATTATGGTGCGTATACATAAATTATAATTTAGGAATGGGTGATCATCGAAAAGTCCATATTATGTAGTATACATAATACGATACAAAGGGGTTAGAGTGCTTTTCTTCGTATATAAGACACCAACTTTGCGTTCTCTCTCTTTGTCTCTCTCTCTCCGTCTCTCTCAATTCGCTCGTCTACCAGCTCCTCGTCGTCCTCGCCGTGTTTCTCCTTTGTCTTGTCTCTTTGCTCGTCGCCTCTGTCTCCATGGTCCCCATGGCCGCTCTGTCACTTATAAAGAATCGGCCATGGCGATCGTGGACGGCCGGACGGGCGACATAAACATGCTGTCGCGGCTCGACATGGTGAGCGTCGAGATGCTCTCGCGCGACTCGGCGCTGTACGAGCGCTCGCCATTCGCGCGCTTCGTCTTGCGCTTGTACACGACCGTGTCCTTGTCCATGCGGATGCCCCACTGGAACTCGTCGGCCTTTGTCACGACTTCAAGGAACTCGTTCAGCTTCGCAATGCGGTCAATAATGAGCTGGTCCGAGAAGAACCCCGTGAGCGACTGCGTCTGGAGCTCGGGGATCTCGTGCTCACTCGACGGGTTCTTTGCTTTCAGCGTCGCCGCCAGGTTGCTACACCATACAAAAGACAAGTCAGCATCTAATAGGCGAGCAGACAAATAGACTGACTGACGCATAGAGAGCAAACGTACAGGAATGTGCTGTATCGGTGCCACAGCACGAGCGTGCCGCGAATGTCTGTTTCAATCTGGAGCTTGTACTCGACGTACTGCCGGCCCTGTTTCGTCTTGATGCGACTGGAATAGGGAAAAAAGGGAGGATAAGTACGTGACTAGGAGCTTCCAAGCCTCCCGTATAGCCCACAAGAACGCATGGTCGCACCTGTCGACGACCTTGGCGCTGAGCAGCGAGATTTCGCGCATCTGGTCGATCTTGGTCTGGTACGAGTCGAGCGTCTGGCGCAGCTGCACGTGCTCGCGACGGAGCTCGCCGTTTGCGTGCTGCAGTGCGAGCGAGAGGATCGAGTTCCGCAGCCGCTCGTTCTCGTCCTCGAGCTGCCGCTTTTGCTCCGCTGCGAGCGCGCGTTGCTGCCCGTACGTGTGCAGCGCGTCTTCTGCGGCCGCGATTTTGCTGGCGGCATCTGCGAGCACGCGCTCCGTGCGACGCGCTGACGTGCCCATGCTGCTGCTGCTGCGACTAGCTGTGTATGTGTGTATGTGTGCGGGCGCGGAGCGAGCGAGCGTGTAGGGGAGCAAGAGAGGAGGAGGAGGGGGCTCGGAGCGCAGAGCGCCGCTTTCTGCTGTTTGCTTGTCGCCCAAAGTGCGCCGAATGGAAAACGGGGACGACGCGACGACAATGACAACAACGACGTTGATTTTGACTGAAGCGTTGTATGGGATGGATGCTCCGCATACTCAACGCGAGTGAGAACGCAAAAAGAGCTCCCAAATGGCAGAGGCAGAGTGGTCGCCATTCAATCGTACCTAGTCGGAGACAGGCGTTGATGCGAGCGTGTGTGGAGACACTTTTCGCAACTTGTGAGACTTGTCTCGACGAGCAGCGATGCAATGCGCGAGCACGCGAACAACGGGAACGCCTTGAGAGCGAGCGGGTGCAGCCACTTTTCGCACCTCGATGCAGCGATGAAGCCTTATTTAACAACCTAGCGATCGAGTGCGAGCACGCGAACACGAGTTTCTTTCGCTCAGACGCAGGAAAGACTACAGCGGCACTTCGACAAAATACTATAAGTGTTTCCTTGTAAACAGCATTTTCGACCTTTCATATTACATAGGCTGATTGACACGCAAAACCACTTTGATTTGGCACGTGAGATGACCGCCGCGTCCACGTCAGCCGCCAGCTTGGCGTCGGTCTCGTCGCAGCGGAAGCGCGCACCAAAATCCAGCACATCAGTGGCACCGCCTGTCTCCGTCTCTACGCCCAGCATTAACGATGACGACTACCCTGGTGCTGACGACGACGCGCTCGACGCCTTGCTCTCGAACGACGCAACGCAAGCAGCAGCGGTGCAGCAGCTCCACCAACGAAGGCGACTGCGGACCCGGAGGCGCTTTGGAGCGTGTCGACTGACGCTGCGGGGTGCGGTGCTCGGCGCCTGCAGCGCGTGGTTGCTGGCAGCGCTCGTGTGGCTGCGCTGGCCGCTCTACATCCAGCTGGTAGCCGAGCCGCTCGAGAAGGCACTCGGTGCCAAGCTGCGCGCCGAGGTGGAGCCGCGTGCCGTCGTCTTCGTGCTTGCGCTCCCGTTTGCGCTTACAGGCGTGCTCTTCTACGCGTTCGAATCCAGCAGTGGTGGTCGTGGTGGCAATGATGATAGCGACTGGAAGCAGGCAAAGTGGGTGCTGTGGGTGCGTCGCCAACGCCGGACGTACGTCGGACTCGGCCTCGACTCGGTGGACGTCGCGGCCATCGTACTCTTCCTGCTCGTGCAGCTCAACTGCTTTGTTGGCAAGCTCCTGATCGACCAGTACACGGGCAAGCTCGCGAAGAAAGGGCTCTTGTCCCGTGCCGCCCGGGCGCTCGGCATGAATGGACTCTACGCGACGGTGCGCTACAGTACAGCCCCCCTGTTTGGTGGCGTCACGGCTGTCGTTATGTAACCAGCGCACTCACTCACTCTCTTGTCCACGCGTGTGCAGATCCTGTCGATCCTCCTCGTGTCGCGCCAGTCGTTCGTCCACCAGTCCCTCGGACTCTCGAGCGAGCGAGCCGGTCGGTACCACGTCTGGACCGGCAACGTTGGCGCCCTCGCGCTCACACTCCACGGCGTCCTCTACGGCGTCTACTGGCACCAGCGCGACGAACTCCTGGCGAACGTGCTCCCGTGCCGCGACTGCTCGTCCGTGCACGCGTACAAGCGGATGCGCAACTTTGCTGGGCTCATCGCGCTCGTCCTCTTGCTTGTCGTCGCACTGGCGTCTGTCGAGTGGATGCGGCGTCGCCACTTTCGCCGCTTCTCGCTCGCTCACTGCCTCAACGCACTCTTTGTCGCTGCGACGTGCGTGCACTACTACCCTGCGCCGTTCTGGCTCGTGCCGCCAGTGCTCGTGTACGTCATGTACCGCGTCGGGGCGGTCGTTCGCCAAGGCAGAGCGAGTGTGCTCTCTGCAGCGTCGCTCGCCGACACGGTCGTGCAGCTCGAGCTGTGCCGTGCTGGCGGCGGCGCAGGCGACTTTGGGCCCGGCCAGTACGTGTACATCAAAGTGGACGAGCTGAGTCGGACAGAGTGGCACCCGTTCACGATCAGCTCGAGTCCGCTCAAGAACCGGCACGCGCTGCACGTGGACATCAAGGTGCACAGCCGCTTCACACGCCGTGTGCTCGAGATGGTCAAGGCGCACCGACTCACGAGCGTGAGCGTGGACGGGTACTACGGCACGCCGATCCGGCCGTGTGCGCACATGGTGTTCGTGGCTGGCGGGAGTGGGATGACGCCGTTCCTGAGCTTTCTCGAGCACCTCGTGCTGCGCTCCGAGCGACGCGACAGTGCGTCGCCGCTCTCGTCGTCAGCGTCGACCGTGTCGACGACATCAACAACAGCGTCGGCGGCAAGCGAGTACGATGACAGTGGCGACGAGACAGTGTTCCCCGAGACGATCTGGGTCATCTGGACGGGTCGCGACGTGGCGCTCCTAGAGGCGTACGCTGAGCTGCTCCAGTCTGTGAAGAAAGCCACGCGCTGGAAGACCACAGTGTGGCTGCACGTGACGCCGTCGCCGACGTCCGACGACGACATCGAGCGCTTCGAAGTCGACGAGAACGACGCGTCCGACGAGCGTCCTGCGCATGTCGAGCGGTTCTTCCCAGCGTCCATGCAGCGCCACGCGTTCGCTGGCAATGCGACGCACACTGCGCCGCTCGCGACGTTCGTTGGTGCGAGTGTCGGGCTTGCGCTCGCGATGCACGTTGTGTACGCGACTGGCGACGCGAACGCAGTCGCACGCGTGTGGTGGCTCCAGCGCCTCGTGCTGCTGACTGCGAGCGTAGTCGGCGCTGCTGTTGGCGGCGGTGCAGTGCTGGTCGCGTGGCAGCGAGTGCGTGGCCGACGGACTGGACGTGATGACCGGAGCGCCCGCTCAGAGCTCGAGTTCGAGGGCCAAGAGCTCGCGAGTCCAGTGGCTCCGTCGACGCCGCGCAAGTACGCCAACGAGGCCCTGGACGCGTCTGTGCTGCTGCAGCGGAGCTTCTCGGTGGTGTCAACGCGGCCGGATGTGCGGCACCGGCTCCGGAGCATCCACAGCGAGCTCCAGGAGACCTATGGCATGGCTGCGGACGTCGGCCTCTTTGTGAGCGGCCCAACGAGTCTCCAGGCCGACGTGGCGCGCCACGCACGCGCACTCCATTCGCCACTGCTGGCGGTGCACATCAAGTCCTTTTCAGTGTGAGAGCACCACAGTGCGTGGGAGAGAGCGATAGCGAGAGAGCGAGAGGCAGCGGTTGGATATGGCTTTGTTGAGCGTGTGTGTGTCTGCTCATTGGCGCTTGTAGAGGTGCGTCCAGTGGGTTAGTAACAGCGATACACACGGAAGGCAGCGCCTGCAGGACTCGTGATTGTTGTGGCGCTTGTGGACACGAAGAGAATGAGCGATGTGAGCTGAGCTGAGCTGCAGGAGCTGGTGTGACGGGAGTGAAGCACTGGAGCTTGACCAGGTTGAAGTGGTAAGGTCCGTTAAAAACTGGTATGAGCGTTAAGAACTTGGTGAGATTGACCTTTCACTTGAGCTCAATAAGGCCATAGTGACTCGAAGTGCAATGACTGTCCTCACGTTTCAAACCCAATTCGAACGGACGATGTGCTGGCTTTTTGGCCACTTTCTTTTGAGATCAATCCATCAGTTTGAGGACCTTGAATTTGAGAGGGTGACGTTTTCGAGGGGAATGACTGGCGTAACTGATCCAGCTGGCTTCACTCGTCAAGCATCTGCAAAGCAAGGTATTGTTTATGTCAGGCATCCCTAGGTACAAAACACGCGCGAAGATCTACTCAAACTACTTGGTATGAAAGATAATTAAATACAACAGGGATAGTATGAAACAAACGAGGCTAGGTGTCCCAGTCGTGGACTCGTTTTTTGTCGTCGCTTTGTACGGCTGTCCGCTTTCGACCTCGTCACTAAATCAAGTAGTGTCGTTCTCGCTATAATTCGTACCCAGCGCAAGTGATTTGCCCCCCTCGTTTCCCTTGGATTTAACGACGTGAGCCACTCGCCGCCATGAGATGCGCGCGTTCCAGCTCGATACTGAGCGCAAGTGCTGGACTCCGCAATACTCAATCCAAGTCATTTCCTCCTCCCACAGCCCGTGCTGTGCGGCTCTTTTGGAGCTGCTGCTCGCTCGCTCAAGTCGTCGCATTCCCTTCCGCGCCAGTGCACAAACTCGCTGCCGAAACAAGCGGAAGAGAAGCAAGCAGGAGACGCAGAAGAAGCCAGCGGTTCACCCACCGCCTTCTCTCGCTCGCTCGCTCGCCCCCACCTCTCTTCTCTCTCACGCGTGCGCGCGCGTGCCTCACTCCTCAAAGGCGTCCCACGCACTCGCTCGTCCAGTTCGTAAGTCAGTAAGTCCAGTATGGCCGACACGACGACCACGCTTCCCGCCCCGCCGTCGTCTTCGGACGGCCCCGACTCGGCCGCCTTCGTTTGGGTCCCTCACGACGAGCGCGTGTGGATGCGCGCAGTCGTGCTCCGTAAGCTCGACGACGGCCAGCGCGCCGAAGTGCGGCTCCAAGCGGCCGGAGACGACGGCGCCGACTACCACAAAGACGACGGACTCGTGAAAGTCGTCAACATCCGCGACATTTCGCGCCTCGCAGGTGCGAACGCGTGTGTGTAGCTAGGAATGGGTTATGGACCACACCACTGACAGTCGCTTTGTGACACTCAACAGGCGAAATGTCGGACCAAGCGATGCCAATTTGCAACACGTTCTCACCCGACGGCGTGGACGACATGTGTACGCTGAACCACCTCCATGAGCCGGCGGTGCTGCGCAACCTCGAGCTCCGTTTCGCCCAGCGCATGCCGTACACGTACACGGGGCAGATTTGCATTGCTGTGAACCCGTACCAGTGGCTCGACCTCTACGGCCCGGTGCGTGTAGATACGTCATGTTCAGTTCGCCACGTCGCCTCTGAAGACTGACAATCCCTCTTGTAAACAGCACCTGTACCACCAATACTTGGAGCGGCCGCGCGAGACACTCGACCCGCACCCGTTCGCGCTCTCGGCCTCCTCGTACTCGGACATGAAGCGGACGCAGATGGACCAGTCGATCCTCGTGAGCGGCGAGTCCGGGGCCGGGAAGACCGAGACGGTGAAGATCATGATGAACCACCTCGCGTCCATCTCGGGCGGCGGCGAGCGCGGGACGCTCGTGATCGACCAAGTGCTCAAGTCGAACCCGCTCCTCGAGTCGTTCGGGAACGCCAAGACGAAGCGGAACGACAACAGCTCGCGGTTCGGCAAGTTCGCGCAGCTCCAGTTCGACTCGCTCGGGTCGCTCGTGGGCGCTCGGTGCGAGACGTACTTGCTCGAGAAGAGCCGCGTCGTGGGCCAAACAATGGGCGAGCGGAACTACCACGTTTTCTACCAGATCTTCCGGCTCGCAGACGCGCGCAAGCACGAGCTGCGTCTCGATGGCGACGTGGACCACTACAAGTACGTGCGTGTCGGTGCGCACGCCGAGCTCACGGGTATTGACGACGTCCAGTGCCTCAAAGAGACCCAAGAAGCGATGGACATTATCGGCATCACGACCGAAGAGCAGAACGCGATCTTTGAAATCGTTGCTGCGATCTTGAACCTCGGGGAAGCGAACTTTGTGCAGAGCGGGTCAGAGGAGAAGAGTATTGTGGCGAACGGCGACATTGTCGAGAACGTGGCCCACTTGGTGCAGACGGACGTGAGCGCGCTCAGCCGCGTGCTGCTCGAACGCTCCATCACGGCCGGGTCCGAGTCGTACACGATCCCGCTCAACAGCGAGCAAGCGACAGACCTGCGTGACGCACTCGCGAAGGGCATCTACACGCAGCTCTTTGACTGGCTCGTGCGTCGGATCAACAAGGCGATCTGCTCCACGCGCACTGTGCCGACGCACATTGGGCTCCTCGACATCTTTGGCTTCGAGTCGTTCGAGACAAACGGCTTTGAGCAGCTCTGCATCAACTACGCGAACGAGAAGCTCCAGCAAAAGTTCAACAGCGACGTGTTCAAGACCGTGCAGCAAGAGTACATTGAAGAGGACATCCCACTCGCGCTCGTGACGTTCGAAGACAACCAGCCGATCCTCGACCTGATTGAAGGCCGCATGGGCATCGTGAGTCTGCTGAACGAAGAGGTGCTGCTCCCACAATCGAGCGACCAGACGTTCGTGAGCAAAGTCGCAGACGCGTTTGGGGACCACCCGAACCTCGAGAAGAGCAAGTTCAACCAGATCACGTTCACAATCCGCCACTACGCGGGCGACGTGGCGTACAACGGCACGGGCTTCCTCGAGAAGAACAAGGACACGCTGCCGACAGACATGGCGCAGCTGCTCCAAGGCAGCTCGAGCAAGGTGATTGCCGACATCTTCACGCCGCAGGAGGCTGTTGCGGAGCGCAAGACTGGCCCGGCCGCACGCACGCCGGCTCGCGGCAAGCAGGGCCGCCAGCAGAAAGGATTCCTCGTCGGAAACACGATCGCCGGTGGCTTCCGCAAGCAGCTCGGCGAGCTCATGGATACGATCAACAAGACGTCGTCGCAGTACGTGCGTTGCATCAAGCCGAACGCCAACAAGAGCCCAGGCGAGTTCGACCGCGCGATGATCGTCGAGCAGCTGCGCTGCGCCGGTGTGATCGCTGCGATCCGCATCAGTCGTGCAGCGTTCCCGAACCGCCTGCCGCTCTCGGACTTCCAGTCGCGGTTCCAGATCATCTGTCCGTCGAGCCTGCGCGACGCGTCGCCGTCTGACATGGTGGTCGGGCTGCTGAAGGAACTGCTGCCCGAGGCCGCGACGACGAGCACGAAGAACAGCAAGTTCGCGGTCGGCCGGTCCAAGGTGTACTTCAGCTCCGGCTTGCTGCAGAAGCTCGAGGACCGCCGGAACATGATCCTCAAGGACCACGCGATCAAGATCCAGAAGACGATCCGCGGCCACATGCACCGCAAGCACTTTGTCGCGCTGCGTCTCGCGACCGTCAAGGTGCAGGCGTTCAGCCGCGCTGGGTTCGCCAAGATCCGCTTCCAGAAGCTGCGTGCCGGTGTGGTCAAGATCCAGGCGCGTGTCCGCGGCCGCAAGCAGCGCGTCGCGTTCGCGGCGCTCGTGATCAAAGTGCGGCGGGAGCGCGAGGAGCGCGCGCGTCAGTTGGCTCGGGAGCAGCAGCTCGAGCTGGCGCGGGAGTCGGAGCGCGAGCGCCAGCGTGTGCACGAGGCGGCGTTGGCGCTCGAGCGGGAGCGCCTGCAGCGCCAGAAGGAGATGGCGGCGGTGGCAGACCCCCAGCCGGTACGAGTCGGAGCTGTGTCTTGTTGCCTGCAGTCGGGTGTGTGGTCGGAATTCGGTGCTGTGTTACTAAGGGGGACGTTGACGTAGGAGCCTGTGGAAGATGACTGGAGCGACGGCAGCGACAAGGAGGACCAAGGTATGTGGTGTGGTACCTACAATGACTGGCTGTGTGAGAGCGAACCAGAGAGAAGCTGACTGGTGTACTCGTGTCATACAGGGCCAGTGTCACCCCGGACGCTCCGTGCGCTCACGGAAGCCGCGAGCAAGGTGGCGGAAGCCGAGTCGGCCGCACGGGACGCCAAGATGGCGGCCGAGACGGCGCTGGAGCTGAACCGGGAGCTCGTGTCGCAGAACGACCGGCTCCGCGCGACCCTCTCGTCGAACGTGGCCGAGTACGCGGACGCAGAGCTGCTGCGCGAGAACGAGCGCCTGAAGCAGCAGGTGCTGCAACTCCAGACGAAGCTCGTGCGATCGCAAGAGGTATCGCTCATCTCGGCGCGCGTCGTCGACAGCCGCATCACGTACCGTGAAGGGCGGCAGTTTGTCGAGTACAAGCTCCAGATCGAGACCAACACGCGTGGTACGCTGTACGTGTGGCACCGCTACAGCACGTTCCGGAACCTCGCGGCGACGCTGCAGACGAAGAACGGGTACAAGCGCAAGGAAATCCCCGAGCTGCCGAACAAGCAGCTCTTCGGTAACTTCTCAGAGAAGATCATCCAAGAGCGCGTCGCGAAGCTCAACCAGTTCCTCGAAGCCGCGACGAACGCCGAGTACCTCCAGTGGGGGATTCGCGTCGACCAGGACACGTGCGTGTACAAGCGCCGCGTCAAGTCGGCGACGTCGTCGCGGGACAGCATCGCGTCGTCGGCGTCGACTGCGAACTCGTCGCCGCGCGCGTCGTCGCGGCTGTCGATGAAGTCGTTCAGCTTCCGCCGCAACAGCAACGCGGGGAACTGAGTGGAGCGTGTGCGCGTCCTGGACG
>JAASGD010001499.1:0-10342 GCA_023334115.1 Globisporangium megalacanthum | reverse complement strand
GCTCGACGTCATGAACTGCAGCAAGCCCGAGGCCACGCAGTCGCCACCCGCGCCGCACCAGTCGCTTCACCCACGTGGGAGCTACGGTGCTGCTGCTATGTCGTCCTACGCGTCGCTCCAGCAGCAGCTCCACCAACAGCAGCAGCAGCGTCACCATGTGGCAGCCCACCGATACGCCGATGGCGGCCACACGCCGCTCTACCACGCGCAGCTTTCAGCGGCTGAAGCCCACAGCCGCCACTTCCAACAGCCGCAACAGTTCTTCCGACAGGCAACGGCTGCGTCATCGTCTCCGCCGCTCCGGTTCGCGACTGCGGGGGCGCCAGGTGGAACGAACTCGCCAGTCATGCGCGCGAACGGAACGGCGCCCTGTACAGAGAGTCCACCGTCGCTGCCTGGGATCTCGAGTATGCTACGGCGGCCGACGTCGAGTGCTGGCCTCTCGAGTGCGCCGCCATCATCGTCAGCCCACAGCCGACTGGCAGTGCTGCCTCCGCGTGGCCGGTCCGAGAGCTCCGGCAGCATTGGCAGCAGTGCTGGGATGGTGCTGTCGCCAGCCGACTTGTACACAAGCAGCAGCAACAACCACATGATGCCCCACCATCATCATCATCAGCAGCTGCCACCGCCGTCGGACCGTTGGACGTCTGAGTCGAGGTCTATCAGTCCGAACAAAAGCGTGTCGCCACTCCGTCTAGCGCCACCGCAAGCGATCGCGACCCACGCCACGACTATGAATACTACAGGAGGTAGTGCGTTCTATGGCACGCTCGACAGTCGCGACCAGAGCCACCAGAGCCACCAGCAGCAGTCGTTCCAGTCACGCAAGCGGCCAGCACCAACGTCAGTGGATGCGATCGACCGTGCACACATCCGCTCGCCCAGTCTCAGGTACTCGGCGAGTTCATTGGACGACCTCCAGAGCTTCTCGTCAGCTGAGAGCAGTGCGAACAGCACGCCACGAGGCGACTCGGACGACCTCCTGCAGCTCGCGAACGGGTACGTGGCGGCCGCGACTGCCGCCGCCAGTACGAACGACGAGCGGATTGCGAACCCGAACAAGAACTCGCGGTACCTCCGCGAGATGGACCGACGGGAGATCTTGTCGCGCATTGAGCAGGGCGAGAAGCAAGCGACGCTCGCGAAGGAGTACCAAGTGAGCCGTGCAGCGATCTGCAACCTCAACAAGCACCGCGACGAAGTCATGTCCCGCAAAGACGAGAACCCGCTCGCGAAGCACCCCAAGAAGCCGCGGCCCAAGGCGTTCAAGGTCAAGATCCGTGCAGCGAAAGCTGCAGCAAGCAAAGGCTCGAGCCACAAGCTCGTGCCGTCCCCGCGTGTGGGAGGAAGTGGCGGCAGTGGGGGCGCTGGTGGGACGGGCCGATCCCCAGCAGTCCATGAAGTCAAGTCCCGAGCGGCGGCGTTACTGCTCACGAGCGTGCGCAATAAGAACACGAGCTTACGCGAGTTCCAGCGTGCGAGCGAGCGGCTCGTCCGGCTTGTGTTGGAAGACGCGCTCGCGCTCGTGCCGATCAAAGCGGTCGAAGTGTTTCTGAGCGACGCTGTGAAAGCCGACGGAGTCGGGTACGAGCACCCGCCGTGTGCCGTCTCGATGGAGACAAGCGGGCGGCCGCTGCTCCACCTCTTCCGTGCGATCGAACCGGAGCAGCCGACTGCACGCTTGTCAGTTCCAGGTGTGGACGATAATGAAGTGCAGCTGGAAGACGAGAACGACGCCACAGCTGTGAGCTTGCCGCCAAGTCTTCAGTACCACAACGTGTTCGTCCTCGCGGTCTCGGCTGCGAGCGCAGACGCGATCTGCCGTGTGATCCAGGCGCTGCAAGCTCGTGGCGCTGTTGAAGCGATGATCTCGCTCGTCGTGCTCTTCATCTCGTCCGAGACGATCCGTGCAGTGCGGGCGCGGTTCCCGTGCGTGAAGATCGTCGCCGCGCAGATCGACCCGAGCGGCAAGCGACCGCCGTCCCCTGCTGGGGTGAGCGGAAGAGACGCCGACGGAGACGAAGCGAGTAGTGCAGTGCAGCACTTGCAGGAGCCGCCGTGTTGTCTCGACCTCGTGCTCGACCGCTTTCGCCAGGTCTACTTGTAGGCGATCGACGTGGGATCGATCGACTTTGGCCTCGCCAGGTTGCGAGGAACTGTCAACTTTCAATATTTATATTGTCACAAGGGTTCACGATATTTGTGTAAAGTAGCTGTAACAAAAAACATTCGAATAATATTATGGCATGAATTTGAATGACTTCCACTGTCAAAAAGGAAGTGTCGACACTAATATTTACACCCAACCCTCCTGATACTGGATCAGGTTTCCTGTCTGATCCTGGCAGCTTTTTTAGATTTTTTGGATTTTCAAAGGCTGGTGATACCGTCCAGGAATAGAATTTTAAGTGGACCACACGTAAATACAGACATCTCTCCCATTATGTCCCCTCGTCGTAATTTAGACACTCAAGAATTAGTCAATCACCGTGTAAAGGCAATTTTGGCGCGCTTCTCGCATTTCAGGCGATACCGCAACCAACCAAGCGCGCACACCAGACGCACGCCCAAAAGCAGGAATTGCGCACGTTCCACCGCTCGCACTCTCACCTGACTCGGCGAGAGCTCGCTACGTGGGCGGCGCAGACCTTCCACCTTCCTATCGCGCCGAA
This sequence comes from Globisporangium megalacanthum, assembly GCA_023334115.1. Taxonomy (NCBI): domain Eukaryota; phylum Oomycota; class Peronosporomycetes; order Pythiales; family Pythiaceae; genus Globisporangium; species Globisporangium megalacanthum. Next base: position 7,670 of record JAASGD010001499.1, on the reverse strand, counting down.
CAGCCGCACCATCTCCCAGTTGCTGAAGGCTGACGACGATGGCGCGCGACCGTCGTGCAAGACGTTACAGCGTGTGGCGTCAGACCGCCTCGAGCTGGCGCTCGTCTCATGGGTGGGAAAGTCGAGCTCTACCAGCTTCCAGTGGTGACTGGCGGTGCAATCTGCGCTAAAGCAGTCAAATTGCGGCGCGCGCTCCTTCTGACAGCAGAGCCAGCGGAAGCGGCACGGCTCACGGACATGAACTTTTCATCGGGGTGGCTCACAAAGTTCCAAAAGAGGCATGCCATTGTGAGCCGCCGCGTACCCGGCGAGGCGGCATCTGTGTACAAGTGCACCAACAATGCACCAGCTTTTGAATTGAGTTCAGGAGACTGTCAATCCTCTGTTTTTAATGCCTCTCAGACTCATTGGAAAAACTCTCATATTTGGGGGTGACATAATGAGAGAGATGTCTGAATGTCTAACCCAGGTCTAACACAGTATTTTTGTCCAGGATTTAAAAATCAGTCAAAACCCCGTCAAATATGATGAATGATATGCACGAAAATATCGAAAGGTCACTTTTTTGCTGCACTCGTAAACTACACGCGGTCCAAAGCTCATGTAAACTACGCCGTGTTCAGGATCTGCACAGGAGCAGTCCTGGATGAGTTGTGGACAAATCAACTTAGGCACCAAAGCGATGAGCAAGCAAACGGAAGACATCCATGTTATTCATACTCACGCTACACACACTCCTATGTGTGTCGCTCTACACATACGACAGACGCGCGCACTCATTCTCCCTTCGCTCGTCAACACTCTCGCGCGCTCTCACACGTTCACCTTGATCCCAGCAAAGAGCTGGTGGAGAAGCTCGAAGCGGCGAAGAGTCAGACTGCTCATCGTGATGTCGTTCGAAAACGTGGCGTCGGGTGGCGCCAAAACTTGCAGCAGACGAACACGACGCAACTGAATCCATCGAACTGGATCGAAGAGTTCACGGCCACGACGCCGTACTCCGTCAGTGTCTTCGCAAGGTGTCAACAAAGCTCGTCCAGTGACTATCGGTAGCTCTTGTCAGCAAGCGAGTCGTAGTACAGGATGACTTTCGTCGACACTTCCACGATCTCGCCACACCAGCGGTGATTGCCAAAGTTTACCAGCAGCATCACCGCCGACAAACCGTCTCTTGCACAAACGTCACGACTCAAGCGACGACATCGGCGTCCAACTTTTGTGGTTTCTTCGCTTTCTTTAGGCCGAGTTTGGTCGAAATCTGCCCTCTCGCGCGCACTACTGGGTACGTTTGCTCGAGTCGCTCGCAAATAGCGAGCATAACAGCGTCGTTGAGCCGTTGCGGTGGACGCAGACGGTACATCATCGCAACCAGGTGGTTGTACTCCAATCCTGGAACGCGGTCAGTCGGATACATGGACTGGATCTGGCCCGAACATGTGCGAACACTGGATTGGGGTTCGGCGCTTACAGACGCCGCCACCACGAGGTACAACCACTTGCAAAGAGCCAACCCGTCCTCGCACAACTCGTGTACAACTTCAATCCGCCGAATTCGCCTCAATCGGCGAAAACTACCCGACGCTCATGATTGTCACAACTTCTGTGGTAGACGGTCCAGCCAGGCTCGCGTCGCCCTGACTCGCGTCTGTCTGGCTCTGGCTCGACACCGCGCTGATGGCGTCGTACTGCACGTTCGCCAGCGGAAACTTTGCGAAGCTGGCGTCTAGGAGTCGTTTGGGGAGGAGGTAAAAGCGTCCTTGGTCAGCATCGGCACCACATCCGCATGAACCGCGGCTTCTTCTTGTCGTGGCCAGCGTACTTGCTGGGGATAGTCTCGAGGTGCTTGAGTGTTGCCGACAGCGATGGTCGCTCGAGTTCGATCGAGTCCGCGACGTCCTTCAAGTCGACAACGCCGATGTTCGTTCTGGCTGCTGCCGACGAGTTAAAGACAGCGCGATCATTCTTCTCCTCACTCGCTTGGGCCGTTTTGCCGAGGTGCGGCCGTCCCGTCGTTTTTGCCTTCGGGTTGAGCGTGAAGGGCATCGCGTGCGGGGACTTAAAGTCGTCAGACCAAGCACGACCCTTGGATTCACCAGTCGCAGTCGGTGGCGTGTATGTGCTGTGCCGGGGCCCTCCACCAGCGACAGTCCGATCTAGATCGGGTCCAAGATCCGCACAGGACTTGTACGGGTCTGGTCTAGGATTCGTCACAGACTCGTTGTTGCTGTTGACTTGAACGTCCTCGCCGACTGCGCTTGCTGGTACGTCCTCTGCAGCCATCTTCTCCTCTTCGATACTCTCCATCGCTGACTCATCTCCCGCTGAGTTGTCGTGTTGTAGCGCCGCACCGGTCGCGCCTGTCTGGGATGTCGCGTCGAGGACTTGAGACCGCGTAATCACGGCACCGTTTGTACCGGCCATGACGACATCACCAATGTCATCTGAGTACAGAATTTGAGCCTGCGAGAACTGGCTAGGAGGCTCAGCGTCGCTGGCATCGGTCGAGTCAGGGCACAAGACGCGCATGCGCTTCCGCAGCCTGACTTTCCGCCACTGGTTGTAGACGAACGTGAGATACTCATCGAAATCGTCGTTGTCCTTAATGTCGGCCAGCTCCGACGAGATGATGCGCGTGACGCGCAACGCCTCGTTGAACTTCTCCGCGGATGGCCGATCTGGCGACTTCGAGCTGACTGGGGGCTGCTCGCTCTTGTGGTACTCGACTACACGCACAGCGGCAAGATCGTCGACAGTCCCAACCCACCTACACATACCCATATACAAACATTGGTCAGTCCTGGAACAGTCCTGGTACAATCCTGGTACAGACAGAAAACATTAGTTATGGCATGAATTTCAATGACTTATCAAAAAAGGCATACAGTGCCGGCGGAAAGTATAATATACGTTCCGCCGGTTCCGATGGTCTCTCTGCTCATTGTAGAAGTTGGCGCGAGACAGTAGAAGAAAGCTGACTCGTCCATATTGAACACATCTTGCTTGCTGTATTGGCTGGTCATCTTGCGTAGCTGAGCTCTGCCGCTCTCAACAATATACTTTGGTACCGCAGTCGCCTCACCGTGCGCACGGCGCATCTTCATCCTGTGGCGTTGCTATAGCTTTTGTACCCACTCATCTGAAAAGAACAGGCGTTCCAGCGATTCCTTTATTGAGTACTCGGGTGCACGCATGAGTGCTGAGCGCACCTTCTCAGCCGTGGCTCGGATTGTCGCGCGTGCGACGGTCGAGACTTTCAGACGCTCGCATGCGCTGACCCACCTCACAATCTCGTCTTGAAGCGCCTTCGAGGTGATGCGCTGGGCAGCCTTGAGGCCGATCCTTGAGCGTGCACGCTCGGCCGATGTCGGCGAGTTGAGAAGCGTGAATCGTCGCCGTCGATGGTTCCTTGCTTAGTTCGAACTTCACACGAGCCCAGCGCCCAAGTACACACAGCGACAAGTCTTGGTTGGCTGTGCGATACAACCATATCACGTGCTTCTGGTAAGCTGTCAGCCGAATGCGCGTGGGTGATTTCGGCATTTTGCTTTATCTATTCACCAAAGAGTCGTGTCATCAAACGTGATGGACCCAAAACCTATCATTTTTTGCGAAAATTCGATCGTCCCCTCCCATAAATTCATCTCATAGTGCATGGTGTTGGTTTTTCGTGGTATTTGGTATTAAGAATCGGGAATGAATCTTTATCGCTAAGTGTTTCGACTTTTGAACGAAAATAGCCCAGAACAGCGCAAGACGGACGAGAAAGTATACGGGCTGACCAACGCATCGACTGCACGTCTATGAGCAATGTCAAAGGGCGTGACTGGCTTGCACGTGGACTTATGAGGAAGCGTTTTTTTTTCAACTCTGTCTTTATTATGTTTCGGTTTTGAAATGGTGATGAAACTTCGGGAACCTAAGGCTAAGGCTGCATCGCAGCCACTCAATCGAGGGATCTCCTAATTGGCTAAAGGGCGCCGAGCTCAAGGACTTGGGAGTATGCGAGAGGTTCCTGGGTATGCGAGTGCACTACGACCAGACGCGCGGTTATGAATTGGATCAAGAGGCAACGACCATTAAGCCGCTCGACCGATTCGGGCTATGAAAGGCGAACGCCGTGTGGACTTCAGTTAAAGTGAAATCGATGGTAGAAGACTCTGTGCTACTGCTCCTGGCTGGACAAGGCACGCACGAGTCCTCACACTCAAGAGCTTCCAATCTCTGGTGGCAGTCTGTTCTGGATTGTCAGATGCACGCGACCTGACATCGCGATTGCGGTGCATTGTGCGGCTCGATGCGCTCACACGCGGATAGTTCAAGATTACCAGCTCGCGAAGCGGATCGTGAGATATCTTACTGGGACGGTGTCACTGAAGCTGAAGATGGTGCGCCGCGACTAGGAATCTCTGCCGCTCGTCATGTCGTGCTACTGGGATGACAACTACCCTGTCGACAAGTCCGGCTGGAAGGCGGTGAGCGGCGTGTTGCTGTTGATGAATGGGATGCAGGTCGAATGGCAGTGCAAAAAAACTCTCTGTCGCGATGTCAACCGCTGAAGCAGAGTTCGTCGCCGTGTCGGTCGCTGTGAACGATGTACTGGGGCTGATTCAGCTGGTCCAAGAGGTAGGTTTGGAGGTTGAGCTGCTGATGTCTGCACATGGACAACCAGGCCACCATCGAGCAAGTCAATCACGAGAGCAGCTCCAGTGAGACCAAGCACGTGGACGTGAAGCTAAGGTTCGTCCGGGACTATGCTCGGAAGAAAGCACTCTAGTCAAGACACGTTTGGGCGCTCGACATGCTTGCGGACGCGCTTGCGAAGGCACTTCCCGTCCCGCGGCTTTGAGAGGCGCAAGTCGAGCTTGGCGTGGCGTGGTTCCGGTGGTAACTTAGAGGGGTGTTGGAATGGCCGTGCCCGCGGGTAGCTCAAGTGGCAAACGACTGCGTGCGGGAAGACGAACATCTGCGGACAGCAATGCGGGTTCACTAGGATCAGTTCCCTCCATTTGCCCTTTTCAATTCACTTCTGTTTTATCTCTGTTCGACCGGCTTAGACACGAGCGCGCGCACGCGAGGGTGGGCAACTTGGACAGCCAGCGCGCCCAACTTTACCACAGGCGATGAAGTGGAAAGCAGCGCAGGGGGAGCTATATGCAGGGCTGGCTTTTAACAGTTTCTACTGAGTCGAGAATTCACACTTGCTCTATACTGTAATACTAGCAAAAGTTTACAACGCATGCAAAGGAAGCGATGTAACTTGGTCACGTCATCTACCCTGTACTAGTATATTAGTACTGCATGCCCGAACTCAGCGAACTTCATCCCAGTTGCTCGGGCTGAATAGTGGTGCTACGTGATCACGACGACGCAGCGCCGTTGTCGCTAAACACCACCACTGCCGCTGCTAAAACCAAGCAGGACCCATGCGGCAGGTGACTGGACTTGCCTTTTTAAGCAGTGCGACGCTGAGCTGCGGTATCCGGCATCACCCGACAAGTCAGCACTCGTGTTGGAGCGCGTGCTGTACCCTGTGACGAAGCACGAAGGCTTCTCGCCGCCGCACAAACTGTACGATGCGCCGATCGTCACTCCCGTGGCGTATCTGACAAATCTCTACAAGATCTTTGAGCGATGCTGACGTTACTGGTGCGAGACGACGCGTTAGATCACCCAACATAATATTTGATAATTTCACTGCCCTGTTCATCTTTGAACAGGTGGAACAGGGCATCTCCATCTTTGAATACCTTCATAATCTATTACCTTTGAAAATGTGATGCTAAAAAATAAGTGTTGACAGTTGGTCTCGTGTGCAACATTATTCACACTATGTCGCATGAGCAGAAAACGTTTTAACAAAGGAATCTAAAAATAAAGGTTATTAACTTGATAACAAGCATAATTTAATGGTGAAGCTTAATAATACGAAAATATTTTAAATTGTTACAATATATCAGTGGATAGTAGAAGTCGGTGCGCTTGTGGTATCACAGAGTTACTCTGGATTAAAATCCAGAGAACTTGTTTATGATACAGACATAGCGTTGATCTACAGTTCCAAAATAAAGGTTGGGTATGCAGAGCTGTTGACTACGTCTCTTCTGCTGGCGCTAAGAGTTGGGCTTAAGGGATGGCTATGGTTGCGTTCTATAAGACCAAAAGGAATGCGTATGGACAGGCATTTCCTTCATTATGACACAGCTCTGGAATTTGGGCCTTGAGGTTTACCATGATGGTTATCCACGACTCAAGGCTCGAATTCAACATGATGCAGACCTTGGTGATAAATGCCTTATAAATGGAAAGCTAGTTTCCACTTTTTCCGCCTTGTTGTTTAGATACTAGGTGAATGACGACGCCAGCCAGAACTGCTGCATGGAGGTAATGATGCGAAGAGGTTTTCCGTTTCTTTCCTGTGTTGATGACAGCAATACACAGCATCTTCCAACACAAACATAAGGGCAGTTAAAGTCTAGTCGTAAATGTGAACCAATTATTTCGGGATGCCTGCCTGTGGCAGATATTTCTATACAAGGGAAAAATTTGGCCACCCCCACCAAACAAGCAGCAATCTCGCCAAACACGCACTACCCCCGTCTCATAAGTCCATGTACATTTGGACTGACGGATGTTTTGGAGACAAAAACATCGTGAGTGCATCGGGGTTGTACGTGAAGATGCCTCGCAATACGCTCGTCCCTGTTAGCAATTCCGTAGCAGCGCACACCTCTTTGCGAGCACACATCGGAACGTACACGATTATAATTCGTTTTTCAGTTGCTTGACCGCGAGAATTTGCGCTTTTGATCACATCATTTTAACGAGAACGTTTTTCTCTATTTTTCAGAGTGGCTGGCTTGGTTGTGGAAGGACTGGAAGCCTGCCAATTGATTCGCTGAATATCGGTTGAAATTGGATTCAAAACCGATTTATAGCCAATCCAAAGGCGAGGCTAATTAAAACCTGTTTTTATTTTCTTTTTTGACATATCAACTTGCCTATTTCGATGTCTAAAAATGCATGTACACCACACCATTTTCAAATGTGCATGGACTTATGGGACGGAGGTAATACCATTTAACCCTCCATCTACTGCAGAAAATTTTTCCGAAATCCAAAAAACCCATGTATTATGTAACACATGTGAATTCGCAAACCTCTCTTCGTTTCACTATAGTCCCGTTAAAGTGCGGAGCCTGCGCTTGAAAACGCAATATGCCATTTTTTTGGCAAAGCTGAGGCCATCCAACATGTTCTCACTCACATGTTGGATCTCACCGACATTGCATCGATTTTGGCACATTCATTTTGTATGTAAAGCATGCTCGCTCGAACTGAAAATGGCCCCTTTATCAAGAGTACCACAGCTTCGAGCCAAAAGCCCCGATTTGGTCACATAACAGGTGCATGTCATCCAGTGAAACGATACCAAGTGTTGGACATGTGTGACACATCCCAGTGCTTGCGTGGTATGGGTAGCAAAAGTTGAACTAAACTCTCACGCAAATCAAAGAGGCAGCTCGCATTGGGGTCATAACTACACGAAATGGCAACTCTCACGCACTCTCACTGGCATTAGTCATGCCACACACTCACTCTCGCCGCCAGCCACGCTCGCCTCGCCACTCTCACTCGCCTCGCGGCCGACACTCGCAGCACCGCCATCACGC
>JAASGD010001498.1:0-10342 GCA_023334115.1 Globisporangium megalacanthum | reverse complement strand
GCGAGTTCAGTGACGGGGGTTGTTGTGTCCTGCGCCAAATCATCGTGGGAATCACATATCTAAATAGCATCGCTCAATTCTCAAAACTCGAGTCGTGGTGCAAAATTTTTTGCTGGCACTAATTTCTTGTCCCGCAGTGTACAGGCATAACTCACTCACAAATCCGCCACTAAAACCAAACGACAGCTCTTAGTATCAACCATGCATTCCCACCTCTCTCTCTCTCTCTCGCTTACGAGTCGACGCCAAGCATCGTCCGTGTGCAAAAGTTGCGGCCAAAGATCGCACCACTCGTACAGTCCGCGTGCGTCGCCAGTCGGGAGTTGTGGATCTGTGCAAAGTACGCTTGCGTGACGACGACCAGGACGGCCGACGGGTCCGCGTTGTCGTCGTCGTCGTCGTCTTCCGAGCTGTCGGCAGTGCCGCCACGACGCGACATGTTTGGTGGCCGTGGATACGCTTTCACAAGCACGACGCCAGTAATGTCCTGGCGCACGCGTTCGTGCGACACGTACGGGTAGAGCTCGTCGACGTCGACCATACTGAGCGCCAGCACAGCCGTGTCGCCAACCGACCCGTCTTCCCGCGGACGTGTGTCGAGCCCTGTGCGGTACTTGCTCACGCTCAGCGTGTTCGACTCGACTTGGATCCCCGACGGCGTCGTCGTGATGAACCGCTGGCTCGCGACCTCTTGTTCGCACGTCTCAAACTCGCCTTGCCGCAGCATCACATCGCCCGACTTCTCGGTCCACGTAATCTCCATGTTGAAGAAGAACGTCTGCATCCGCTCGTACACCTGTCGCACGCTCGTGTACCCAGTGAGGGGGATCACGTCCAAGCACTTGTAGCAAAAGTCGCCGTTTGGCTGGCGGTACTGCTGGAACTGCGCCACCTCCGCCGTTGGGTCGAGGAACCGCATGCGCTCGGCTATGTACCGCTCCGCGTCGAACGCCATGGACTCTTTGAGTTCGCGGAACGTCGCTGCACGTTCGTCTGGGTTCGCACTTAAGTGGATGTATCGTTTCAGCGGCATGCCTTCCGCTCGCTGTGTCCACGAGCGAGCGAGCGTGAGGACGACTCCCGACCACGAGACGAGGACGTGAATGGCGCATTCAGTGTACGTACGAGTGTGCTCGAGATGGCAGACTGGGCGCGTGCGAGCGGCCCGAGCTGCTGCTGCCGCACGACCTGCTGGAGCCGCGAGCTCTCGTCCTGCTGCTTGCGGAGCACGCGCTCACGTGACGCCACTGGGAGCTCTAGCAGCTCTTTCGCTGCTTGGAGCTGGCGGATTTGCTCCTCGAGTGCGCTCCGCTCGCTCTGTCGCGTAGGGTGTGAGGCCAAGGCATATACACGCACGCTCGTAACCAAACAGACGACGCACCTTCTTGGCAGCGTACCAGCACTTGCGGCGAGAGACCCCACGCGGCTTCTCAGTCGCTTTGCGCTTCTTTGCGGGCTCCACAGCTGCGGGCTGCGAAGGGGCGGGTGGCGGTGGGGATGCTGAAAATGACGGAGGTGATGCGAACGACATCGTTGGCGTCGAGAAGAGCGCCGTGGGCGGCGCGTACGCGGGTGTGGTGTAGCCGGACGCGGGCATGGGACCAGAGAGGTGAGACGACTCCGCTCAGCACTTTACTTTGGATTATGGCCAGTTCAAATGAAGAAACTGTGAGCATGGAATTTGACTGGTTAAACCGATCGGTTTAGACAGGGATCAAAAGCATGGAAATAATTGTGTCACACAAAAATTTGAAGATTCCTGTAGTTCATTGTGTGCCACAAAATTTGTGTGGTCACACTGCACAAGTCTTGATTTTTCAGCAAATAATCCGGACATTGTAAGAGGAAGAGTCCATTGATCGGAACCGAAATGCGTGACGCAGCGCTCGCAAGTCGAGCTGCCTTCATCGCTCGAGCGCTGGCGACCACGCAGCGCCATCACTACTACCGCTGCTGCTCTGCATCACACGCAGCTGCTGCTGGAGCGTCGTGCGGAACTTTGTGATCGCACGCTGGTCCGTGCGCGCGTCAATCTCCTGTCGCGTCTGCCCCTGGCCGCACTTGTCTGCGTACAGCAGACACGCGACGCCGCAGTCGAAGCCGCTGACCTGCTGCGGCGCGGTGATGGCGCTCACCGCGCGCGAGATCCAGTCCGGATACTGCGGGTAGCACGACTCGAGCCACTCGACCACACTACGCGGCACTGAGCGATGCGACAGTCCGGACCGTGACGACAGCCGCCTGAAGCGCGTACAGGACACGCCGTACAGTTTATGGCAGTCAGTATCGAGTCAGCAGCTGTAGAGCCCCCAAACAGAGCACAACGAAGCAGTAAAACGCACCCCATGGGTTCAAAGAGCTGGAGCTCGGGCTGCGGCGTCAGCTGGACGCGGAAGAGGTTCCAGTGGATGCGGCCGCAGTTGACTGCAAAGAGCAGCGGGCGGTCGCTGCAGTAGTCGACGGGCCGCCCGAGCACGTCCCGCACGCGAAAGTCGCTGTCAGGAACCACGTGGCGCGTGCGGCTGTGCTGGCTCCGGTTGTGGCTCCGGCTCTCGAGGACGCAGTGGAAAAAGTCGGTCGGGAGGAAGTGGACACTGGGGTACTGGCCTGCGAGGCGCCAGAGCATCAGGTCCAGGAACGTGCTCGAAAGCCAGCTCGTGTCGTCAATTCCGTCGTCTTCGCTGCTGAACGCGGACTGCAGCAGCCCAAAGTGCAGCAGCCGCCGGTCGTCGCTCGCGACGGGGACACGGCGGCGCTTGGCGTCTTTCGCAGCGCGCGGCAGCGTCTTTGGCACCACTGCGCTGGGCGCTTTGGGCTGCTTGCGTCGCCGTGGTGCCTGTCGTAGAGACTTGTGGTTGCGGTCGCTCTCACTAGCCGCTTGCATGACTGTGGCGGCGTTGGAGAAGGAGCGACCTGGAGGCGTCATTTGGGTTACGTCATCGACACTCGCGCGTTGACGCGCCACGCGCCGACTGCGCCGCAACTCCCCACTGTCAGCGGCGGGCGAGTGCGCGCCGACACCTGCGGACACAGTGGTGGTAGCCGTGAGGCCGGCGCTCGCCTTGCGGCGCTTGGCCACCCGGAGCGAGCGCACGCGCATTTCGTCCTCGCTCGCTCACGTATCAGTTCTTTCTGGTTGCAAACTTATTGGGAGTGCAGTACAGTACAGTACAGTACATATCAAAAAAAATACATGGACATTAGCTGCTGGGTTAAAGTAGGAGTATTATCCTATGAAGTAGTAGCTGCTCAACCAACAGCTCCGGGAGGTCCTGATTTATTTTCAATCAGAGGTTGTTAATCGCGATATATTTCAATATAGGTAAATAATCCCTAAAATTGTTAATTTTACTTCGCAATATATTTTAATATAGGCAATAATTACTATAGTTGTGAATTATTTCTTGCATTTCAATCTCAACACGTGAACCCCAATCACTCGCTGCCACAAACGTGAACAAGGCAAAACCACATTTGGCAGGTGCACCCCTTGCCTCGTTCCGACATCGTTCACGCGCGTGCTCGTCTTCTCCAGCTGCTGCTTGCTGTCGGCTGCTTCCTACGGAGAGTGAGTCGGCTCCAAGCACTCTCTACCTCTGTCTCCGTACCGCTAGCACTCGGTCATTCTCCAGCCAGTGCCCACTGCGAATACCATGGCGAGCGCCACCGAAACCCACGCGGCGGACGCTGCTTCCGCGTCGATCGCCGCGCACGAGCAGCAGCAGCTCCGCATGCGCGTGCGGCACCGCTCGACGAACGACGGCAAGTCCACGTACTTTGGCAAGTACGTCACGCAAGAAGGCTCCGAGAAGCTGCGCACGTACCAGTACCACGGCTCGGACAACTCGCTCATCTACAAGCACGTGCTCACGCCCATGAACAACGTGCTCATCGAGTTCCTCCCGCTCTGGCTCGCGCCCAACCTCGTGCGTTACGCTGTGCTTGTGCGCGGGGGGTGCTATGCGGTAGAGAGAGAAGCTGAAGCGAACGAGTGGGATGTGGGTTGGGTCGTGTGCGTGGATGTGCTGGTCGCAGATTACGCTGACTGGGCTGATCCTCGTCGGCTGCTCGCACCTGCTCTTTGCAATTTACTGCCCGCTCCTGGACGGTGACGCGCCTGCGTGGCTCTTTGTCGTCGCCGCCCTGGCGCTGTTTGGCTACCAGGTAGAGTAGATGCCAGCGTGGTTGACTTCCTGCCCGTTTGGAACTAACTCTATGGGAGAACCCTCGTGTGGGTAGACCCTCGACAACCTGGACGGCAAGCAGGGCCGCCGCACGGGCAGCTCGTCGCCGCTCGGCTTGCTCTTTGACCACGGCTGTGACGCGCTCAACGTGTCGGTCGGCACGATGACCATGTCGTGCGTGCTGCAGCTCGGTGCAACGTGGAAAGCGCTCGCGTTCGCGTGGAGCGCACACGTCGTCTTTATCTGCGCGACGTGGGAAGAGTACTACTCGGGCTCGCTCCAGCTCCCACTCATCAACGGCCCGACGGAAGGCATCCTCATTGGCATCTCGCTTAAGCTCTTCACGGCTGCAGTTGGCACGCAATTCTGGACCCAGGACGCACTGATCGCAGGCGTGCAGATGAACACGCTCTTTGTGCTCGTCACCGTCGCCAGCTCGTTCCTCACGATCGCTGTCAAGTACGTACGCTCTCTCGGCTGGGTGACTGTCTCGTGGACAAGACGTCTTCCACTCATTCTTTGTATGCCTCTTTCTCGCAGTGTCGTCAACGTGTCCCACGCTGTGCGCGTGCGCAACGACTCGATGGTCGTCGCGATCACTCGCCTCGCGCCGTTTGTGCTCGTGAACGTGCTGTTCGTGCTCTGGGCGACGTTCTCTCCGTCGGGGATCTTCACCCAGTACCCGCGCATGTTCCTCTGGATGCTCGGGCTGCTCAACAGCAAACTCGTGGTGCGTTCGGTCGACCGAGTCGCCTCGTACTGGGTCCGTAGCGTGTGTGGTGTGCTCCTTCTTACGGCTGTGAGTGTGTGTGCAGCTCCACTTGATGCTCGCGCACTTGTGCGGGGAAGAGTACCATCCGTTTCGCAAGACGCTCGTGCCGATCTTCTACGTCGCGGGCCACTGCGGCTTCAGCATGCTCGAAGGCATCTACGACACGGTCAACGAAGGGCTCATTGTGAAGGAGTTCTTCTTCCTCTCGCTCGCAGCCTACGTCCACATCGTCATCACCGTCGTCTGGGAGGTCAAGAACGTGCTCGGCATTAGCGTGTTCACGATCCCGAAGCAGCCGCTGGCGGTGGAGACCACAGCAGCGAAGCCAGAGGCGACCAAGAATGCGTAGGACGCAGCACCAGCTCACCTTGGCCAAGACAGGCCACCCCCTCTCAGCCCCACGCCAGTCAGTCAGTCAGCACCAAGCGATCCCTCGTCCGTCGCCAGTGCCTCTCTTCCAGAGTGACGTCAGCCTTACAAGACAATGTTCCACCTCTCTTCCTCTATCTCTTGCTGCTTACACGACGTTGCCTGCGACGATCGACGCGAACATGAGTGCACCGAACCACTTGTTCGAGCCAAAGCGCTGCTGGAGGTTCACGGGGTCGTCCAGGTCCGCGGTGTTCACTTGCCATGCAAGGTGGCCAGCACCGCCCAGGAGCCCGACGTAGAATGGCCAGTCGAGGCCGGCGGCATAGCCTGCTGCACCGAGGCCTGCGACTGAAGCTGCAGCGAATGCGTTCAGAATCGGCTTCGTGTGGGCGCCAAAGAGCAGCGCGGTCGAGCGCACGCCAATCTGCGCGTCGTCGCGTTTGTCTTGGTGCGCGTACAGTGTGTCGTACACGATCGTCCACGCGACGCCGCCAGCGTACAGCGGTAGCACGACTGGCCACGCGCACGCGCCGTGCACAGCGGCGTATCCAAGCAGTGCGCCGTAGTTGAACGTGAGCCCGAGGAACGCTTGCGGCCAGTACGTCACGCGCTTCATGAGCGGGTACGCGCCGACGAGCGCAAGCGACGACGCGCCGAGGGCGATGCTGTACCAGTTGAGCTGCACCAAGATCCCGAGCCCAGCCGTGAGCTGCGCAGCGAGGAAGCCCCACGCTTGCGGGTACGTGATTGCGCCAGACGCAAGCGGGCGCTGGTTCGTGCGCTCGACGCGCTGGTCAAAGTCCTTGTCCCACATGTCGTTGATCGTGCACCCGGCACTGCGCATGATGAGCGCGCCCGTGCCGAAAAGCGCCAATAGCCCCACGTCTGGCAGCTGCCCGGCTGGCGCTGCGATCGAAATGCTCCAGAAGCACGGCCACAGTAGCATGTACGTGCCTGCACGCAGCTGTCAGTCGGATGGCTCCCAACTGGACACTGAGCATCGGTGAATGTCGCGTACCTGCTGGGCGATTCAGGCGCGCGAGCTGCACGTACGGCACCATCCACTTCGGGCAGTGGCGCTCTGCCCACGTGTCCTTCTCGAGCTTGAACGCGTCGTCTGCGAGCTTCCCAGGCGTTCCTGCGCCAGTCAGCTTCGCGTCGCCAGTCGCGGATGAACGCGGCTCGCTGCTTGTGGACATCCACACACGCTGCTGTTGTGTTGAGATCGTCGCGAGCCACGGGCGACGCGTTGGCGGCGAAGCGCTGACGAACGCACGCGTGAACACTGAGGTGCGGGGCGGCAGACGCAGACGCAGCGCAGGCGCTGCCGCCGCACGCAGCCGCAGTCCCACGAGCATGCTGGTCAATTCGGACAGTGAATTCGTGAGGTGGTGACGAGGTTTACTTTGGTTCTGTATTGCAAGTGAATCCTCTCGTGATTGATTCTGAGCCTTCGGATTGTTGACTTCAAAGTTTACATAGTGATGAAAGAAAGGGACTTGGTGAGACCATGGCAGCAATGAGGTGATCCCACACTGTCATTGTGTGCGGGGTGGTAGCACCCCCAGTGTGTATCGCTTGTCTCGAATGAAAGTAAACTCGGTGAGAGAGAAGAGAGAGAGACGCGGGTGTAGTCTCGAGCTTTCCCGAGCTCTGAGACCCGCCGCCGCCTTGAAATCGGAGTCATTTCACGGTCAGCGAAGCGCTCGAGAAACGGCACTCGCCAACAGCGACGAGGAGCGCAGATCTCCCCGTTGTTCTCTCTCTCTCTCGTCCCCCCATACAACAGGCAGCTCCCGCCGACCAGGACAGGACGCGAAGGGCCATCAACACGCACGCCTCTGGGAAAAGCAGCTCGACAGGTCCCATGGACTTGGACTGGGGCGCCAGCGGGGCTGCCACTCCGTGCCAGCACTCGACGCCGTACCGCCAGTCCCACAACGTGCTCACGGCGGCCGACGCGATTGACTTGCAGAACTTTGACGAGTCGGCGAATGTGGACCTCCAGCAGCTCTTCCCGTCCGCTGCCATGGGCGGAGCCGCCGCGCCGATGGCGACCGCCTCGCTTCTCCAGCACCACCACCACGCAGCTGCGCACCTTCCGCACTCAGCGCTCTACTACTACGGCCCGCCGACTGCACAGCCCAGCACTGCGCCGCCCGAGTTCTTTGGCGAAGGGAGTGGGCCGCTCCCGTTAAAGTACGATTCGAGCGCGATCTTCGACGACACGCACGACAACGGTGCTGCTGCTCTCTTACCACGCGGCTGCGCAGCGTTCCCGACGTTCCATGCAGACGCGATGCCAACCGCGTGGCATGGCGTACTGTCTGCGCTTCCGAGCGTCGGCGTTCCGACCGCGACCGCGACAGCGCTGCCTGAGAGCAGCTACAGAGACGACGACAGTAGCGCTCGCGGAGGCGACAGCAGTGCCAGCATTGGCGGAGCGATTAGTCCGGGCGCGAGAAGCGTACCGTTGGCGCTCGCTGCAAGCGCAACCAACACGAAGTTCTCGCCGGACCGGAGGAAGCTCTGCAGCGTCGACGGCTGCAAGAGCCAAGCGCGTGCGTTCAACCGGTGCAAGCGGCATGGCGGGTCGAAGCGCTGCTCGCACGCAGGCTGCACAAAGAGTGTGCAGAGCCGCGGGCTGTGCATTCGGCACGGCGGCGGCTCGCGCTGCCAAGAAATCGACTGCACGCGCGCAGCACAGAGCCACGGCCGCTGCAAGATGCACGGCGGTGGTCGGCCATGCGTCGTGCCCGACTGCGAGAAGAAGGCGCATCTCAAGCGGCTGTGCCGTAAGCACGGCGGTGGCGCGAAGTGCAGTCTGCCTGGCTGTGACAAGTGGGCGCAGCGTCAGGGCATGTGCATGACGCACTCGAAGCATAGCGCGTTTGCTGCTGGCGCCGCTACCAGCGGCGTCGGCGAGGTCGCACATTTGTGAGCAGGATGTGTCGAAGAGTTTATTGCGGGAACGAATAATTTTTGGCGGGGAATCTAGGTTTTAGCGCCAATTTTAGTGCGGGATTTGAATTGTGACACATCTGAATACGAACTGTGGACTGTTGCTTGCGATGTGCTGGTGATGTATTGCAACGAATTAGTTGCTGAAGCCGCTAAAGCGAGGGATGTTCTGCAAAGTTTGAATTTGAAGAGCAAGTCATTTGCATTTTGTATGACATTCTCAGAGTGAGGCAAAACGTTCGCGAAGTCTCGCACAACTTGCGCACGCCCAAAGTCGACGACCAGTGCTGCAAGGCGACGACGGGCCAGCGAGCGAGGAAGGAACGAGCGAACGGGCCAGCGCCGACGTGCAGCCGCACCATGATGGAGCGCCCAGCGCACTCTCCACAGGGTCCTCCCCACGACGCCGAAACGTTCCGCGTGGCCGAGGAGCTCATGCTCTTGAGCGGCTGTGCTACTGTCTCGGCGAGCGTCGGCGTTGCTGTCGCAGATTCATTCCCTAGTGATGCGAAACTCGAGCAGGTGCGAGCCCGTGGGTTAACTACGAGTACAGTGCACATGCGTGGCACTCACTAACATCCAGAGTGGCGTTGGGTGGATATGTACGTCCCTACTTAGTGTCAAACGAAGGGCCCAGTGACGCGCGCGCACCAGTCGCGCCCCAAGCGCAGTCGGTACGAACAAGCAGCGGACTTGGTGCTTGGATGCGATTGCGTAAACACGAAACGCACTAATCGCTGACTGCGTCTCTGGTTGTGGCGGCAACAGGAAGCGGCAGAAAGCGGCGTTGAGCATCAGTGTCGACCCCACACGCGTACGTACGATGGACCAACAGATTCCCTCTATGCACAATGTCGTGACTGTGAGGTGGGTGCACTTACCAACGTTGTACGTGTATTTATCTATGTATGTGTCCTGCAGCTGCCAGTGGAAGGCCAGAGCTCCAACAGCCTAGAGCGTAGTCAGCTCTCGCGATCAGCGGATGACGAGTCGTCCTCAGCACACCCGTCATCCGTACGTCCACATGCTCTTCTTGTATCCGAACACTCGCTCGGTATGGAGCGATCAGTGCACTCACAACGCCGTACCTTTTTTTGTACAGGCGATCTTGAACTCGCGATGCGATGCGTCGCACTCGCAGCTGCTGAAAGAGCACCGTTCGCGTCTCCGTAAAGTGCGACGCAGGTGGGAAAGAGATGGAGAGACTGACGCAGTGGCTGTGGCTGTGTGGTCCACATAAAGAGAGGAGCTGACGGAGCTGTCGTTGGTGTTATTGGCTGTAGATGTAACTTAGAACAGCGGGTGAAGACCCGAGCGTATGCTGCTCGCTTCCGAGTCCACGGCGTCCCACTCGTCCAGCACCTCGAGTCGTTCGCACAGTGGCAGTGAGCGAACAGTCGGATGCGGGTGGCTCTACGTAGACAGACAGGACAACCGCGTCCAGGCGAGGTCGCGGAACAAGCACCGCACCAGTGTAATGAATGAACGGTGAATCGACTCCCTCCACGCCCTCTCGGCCCGCTACGCGTCGTCCGACTTGTCAAACAGCATCACGACACCCTGGTACGAGTTGAAGCCCGTCGCGTCGCACGCCACGCTCTTGAGCGCCATCAGCGCTTCGTTCACGCTCTTGATCATCGTGCACTCGGTCCAGACTTCCACGCGCTTCTGTGCCAAGTACCGTGGCTGGTCCGCGTACGTGGTGAAGACGGCGTCGTACTCGGTCGCTGGGGGCACTTGGAGCATTTCGTGGTCGCAGTCCAAGACCTTGGGTGGGATCGCGCCTTTGTGGAAATGCCGTCCGTCCGTGAGCAGCATGTAGTAGTGAAAGTAGTGGAGTCCGACCGGCGGGTCCGCTGGGAGTGCGATCTCGTACGGATCCTCGCACGGGTTCTTCTTCAAGCTCTCATCGCTCAAGAACGACCAGTACTCGTGGCCGTCCAAGTACGGGTGCGTCGGCGCCAGGTTCGTGAGTATCGTGTGCTTGATCCCGTGGTTCGCAGCTGCGACCGAGTACCCGTACATCTCGGTCATCCAGTCTTTCGACACTTTC
>JAASGD010001497.1:0-10355 GCA_023334115.1 Globisporangium megalacanthum | reverse complement strand
GGAGCAGAAAGAAGAGCGTGCGGAGCCCGCCTTCGTAGATCACGCCACGGTGGCTCGCAAAGTTCGGTGCGAGCTTGCGGAACGCGAGTGCAGCGTTGTACTGACACTCAGCGTCAAGAGAGAGTCCGAGGTGCACGAGCCCGCCCAGCCCGTCCGTGATCATCTCTGTGTGGTGCGCGAAGCTCGAGAGGAGGTTCGCCATTGTGCGTGACGCCTCACGGTGGACTTCGAGGCTCCGGTGCTCCATGAGCCCGATGAGGAAGCTCCCGCACCGTGCGGCTGCGAACGCCGCGTGCGTGTCGACGTGCTCTGCGAGGTTCGCGAGCGCTCCGCACGCCTGGCGCGCGACCTCGAGGTCCGGCGACTGTGCGAGCTTCACGAGCGGCACGATCGCTCCTTGCTGCACGATCTCCACCTTGTACTCGTCGCTGAGTGAGAGGTTGCAGAGCGTCGCTGCGACCTCGCGCTGCGTCTCGAGCTCCTCTGAGTGGCCAGCGATTGCGAGCGGCACGAGCCCGCCACCGCGGACGATGCGGCCGCGGTTCTGTGCTGAGAACTGGCAGAGACGCCGTAGCGCTGAGATCGCGAGCGTGTGCGCGTTCGCGTCCTCCGAGTGCGCGAGTGTGATGAGCGAAACGATGCCGCCTTGGTCGCCGATCGCAGCGCAGTGTTCAGCGTTCCCTGCAAAGTTTGCGAGCGCAAACGCTGCGTACTGGCGGATGTCTGCGTCCGACGAGAGCCCAAGCCGGAGCGCGACCTGGAGCACACCACGCGCAAGCATGTGGCCGTGGTTCGCCTCGTTCACCGCGAGGTTCGAGAGCGCCATGATCCCGAACCGCTGGCTCTCGATGTCGACCTCGCTGCTGCTCTCCGTCATCGCGACGATCGGTGCGAGTCCACCGTGCACGATCACCTGTACTTGGAGCAGCGGGTCGCACGCCAAGTTGCACAGCGCAATGCACGCGTAGCGCCGCACAGCCACGTCGCTGTCTTTCGTGCACAGGATGAGCGCTTGGAGTCCGCCGCCGCGGGAGGCCGCGAGCCGCGTCTCAGCATTCGCCGCCAAGTTGCACAGCGTCATTGTTGCGTACAGCTTGCAGTCGCCGTCGTGCGCACCCGCGAGCTTGACTAGTGCCGCCTCGATGCCAGCCTCGACGATCTTGAGCTGGTTCGCTTGGGCACACGACACGTTGTAGATCGCGAGCGCCGCACTGCGTTGGCACTCGAGGCTCGGCGAGAAGCTCAGTGCGCGCAGTGGCCGCAACGCGTGCCGCTCGACGACTATGAGCCGATTCTGGCGGTGGGCAGCGACGTTCGCGAGCGCCATGCTCGCATAGCGACAACACTCGGGGTCGGGCGACGCGGCAAGATCGACGAGCGGGTCGAGTCCGTCGTCTTGGACCAAGTGCAGCTGATTCGCCGGGTTTGCAGTCAGGTTGCAGAGCGCCATGCACGCGTACTTGGCGACCTCAGCGCTCGGTGAGCGCAGCAGCACGACCAGCGGCCGCATCGCACCGGCTTTCATGAGCTTTTGCTCGTTCGCAGCACTCGTCGCGAGGTTGCAGATCGCCATGGCCGCACATCGCTGCGTCTCGCACGCCGCCGCCTCACTCAGCAGCCGCACGAGCGGCACGAGTGCGCCGGCGTCGACGATGCGGAGCTGGTTGTCGGCGTGCGCACTGAGTCGGTACATTGCCCGCGCAGCAAACTGGCGACACGACGCGAACGCGCTCGTGAGCAGCTGTGCAAGCGGCACGAACCCGCCGTGCTCAGAGATCTCAAACTGGTTCTTGGCCGTCACGGCCAAGTTCCCGACGCACATGGCGGCATCTCGACCGCAGTTCTCCTCTGTCGACAGCGCGAGCGTAAACACAGCGCGCAGCTCAGGCGCGTGGAAAACGCCGACGTGGTTCTCAGCGTTTGACGACACGTTCGCGAACGCGCGGCTCGTGTTCTGTGCGATCTCTGGGTGGTGACTCGCACGCACGAGCGCCACGAGTGCCGCCAAGCCGCCCTGCTGGCGCACAATCTCGACCTGGTTGAACACGTTCTCACTCAGGTTCGCGAGTACGCCCGAGCACTGGACGCGGACGTCGTCGTTATCGAGTGCGCAGCAGCTAAAGAGCGGCGGGAGCCCGCCTTCCTGCACGAACTGCTTTTTTACAGGCGGGTGGAGCGTGAGGTGGCGGAGCCCAGCCGCTCCCATGCACTTGAGCGCAATGTCGGGGCTGCGCAGCAGTGTCGTGAGCGCAAGCACAGTGCCGTCGCCAGCGAGCTTGGGCTTGTTCTCCTTGCTCGCGGTCAGGTTCTTGAGCGCCGCTGCCGCCTGGTGCTGCACGTCGAGGCCCGGGGCTGTAAGCAGCGCGTGAAGATTGCTCACTGTACCACTCGTAAGCAGCGCCGAGTGCACGCTCGTGCTGCTCGAGAGCTTATGGAGCGCCAGCGCCGCATTGTACTGACACTCGTGGTCCTCGACCTTGGCGACACGCAGGAGCGCACCAAGCCCGTCTTCGCTCAGCAGCACCGCGTGGAGCTCGGGCGTCGTGAGCAAGTTCGCGACCCAGCGCGCACCCTCACGGAACACGGGCAGGTGGCGGCTGCGCATCGCTTTCACGCCGATGTGCACCGCGTGCACGTCCACCATGGCCGCGTGCGCGTCTGCGTCCTCGGCGACGTTTGCAGCAGCGCCGCACGCATTGCGCGCGACCTCAATGTCGCTCGACAAGCAGAGCGCGACGAGCTGCTGAAAGAGCGGCGCATACTGCGCGACCTGGAGCTTGTTCGCGAACGCGAGCGTGAGGTTGCAGATGCACGCGACCGCCTCTCGCTGGGCCTCGAGCCCGGGCTGCGTTACACAACGCAGGAGCGCGTCGAGTAATGCGTCGCCATGTGCCGTCATCATCGCCATGCGGTTCGCATCCAGACACGTCAGCCGACGCAACACTGACACGGCTTGGCACTGTGCGCTCCGGTGCTCCGCGTGGTCGGCGTCAATCGCGAGCTGAATGAGTGGGGCGCCGCTCTCGCTCTCACGTCCGATGAGCTCGTGGTACTCGCTGTTCATCGCGAGCTTTCCGAGCGCGAACGCGGCGTTGAAGCGCGTCTCCATGTCGCCTGTCGCCGCCGCCACGGCCAAGATCAGCGACTTGAGCGCGCCGCCCCGTTCCACGAACACGTGGTGGTGCGATGCGTCGGCGAAGAGGCTGCCGACTGCGAGCAGCGCGCACCGACGCGAGTCCGGGTGCGCAACGTCTGCGATTAGACGCACCAAGGGCCCCACGACCTGCTCGCGCAGCACCCGCGAGTGGGTAGTCGGGTTCGCCGCGAGGTTGCTCAGTCCGATGGCGCCAAAGAGCCGCGTTGATGCGTCTGGATGTGCCAGCGCGTGCACTACAAACTCGTGGCAGTTGTCCGCAAGCAGCGCGTCGTGGAGCGCATAGTCCGCCGACAGGTTCGCTACGCACTTGACAGCTTCGCGCGCGACCGCTGCTACCGACTGCTGCTGTTGGAACTCGAGGAAGAAGCGCAGTCCGCGCTCGCGGGCAATGCTCCCGTGGGTGTCGGCGTTCTCAGCGAGGCTCGCGACGCATGCGCACGCGAACGTGGCCGTGAGTTCGTCTGCTGAGAGCATGAGTGTGATGAGTTCACCCATCATCGGTGACCGTGCAATCTCGAGCTTGTTGCGCTCTGCGAGCGACAGGTTGTACGCCGTCATGGCTACCTCACGGCGCAGTGCAGCGTCAGGCGAGCGTGCGCCAAGCAGCAGCGGTTGAAGGCCACCAGCGCCGACGATGCGGACACGGCTCTCGGGGCGATTCGAGATTCCTCGCAGCGCCGCGACTGCTGTGCGCTGGTCCTCGGCGTTGTCCGAGCACGCGAGCTGGATGATCGGCACGACGCCGCCGAGTTCCTCGACCATGTGGCGTCGTGTCGGGTTCGCTGCGAGGTTACAGAGCGCGAACGCGATGCAGCGGTGCGTCTCAAGGTCGACGCGGTTCGCAATCTCAACGAGCGGCGTGATGGCGCCGGCCCCAACGACTGCGTCCTGGTGCTCGTACTTTGATGCGAGGTTCCCGAGCGTCACGGCGCCAAAGAGCCGGAACGTCGCGTCGGCGGAACACAAGAACGAGACGAGACTGCCGACGTCGCACGCGTCGAGAAACACCTCGGGGTGCGCGCCAATGCAGCCGCTGAGAGAGAGGTTGCAGAGGCACGCGAGTACCTCTTGCTGGACGTCCATGTCCTCCGACGTGGTGAGCGCTAGCAGTGCTGGCAGCCCGCCACGCCGGACGATCTCTCGGCGCGCGAGCTCGTTCATGCACAGCCCCCGCAGTGCCGATACAGCCCGGTACTGGCACTTGCGGTCTTGCGACCGCACCATGTGCAGTAGCGATTCGAGACAGCTCGCGCTGTCGGCCTCCAGGATCGCGACATGGTTTTCAGGAAACGCAGCAAAGTTCGCGAGTCCGAACGCTGCGGCGTTGCGCAGCGTCATGTCTGTGTGGCGGACAAGCCCAGCGAAGAGCGGGAGCACAGCTGCGTCGAGCAATTGCGCCTGGGTGGCGCGGACGCTCGCCATGTTCGTCAGCGTAAAGACCGCGTACCGCTGCGTGTCGAGGTCGCTGTTGAGGTTGTCGCCGAGTGCCGCGAGCGTCGGCACGAGGCCGTCGTGCGCGATCTTGGAAATGTTGTCTGCGTTCGTCGAGAGGTTCGCGAGCCCCATCGCGGCGTACCGTTGGCTCAGCGGGTCCGGCGAGTTCAGCGCGGCCGAGAGTGGCGCGAGACCACCGCCGGACACGATCTCCGCTGTGTACGCGTACTCAGCGGCCATGTTGGCGATCGCGCGGAGAGCTTCGCGTTGCACATCTACGCTCTTGGCACGAAGGACAAACTTGAGGTGCTGCAGCACGCCCTCACGCACCATTCGGCCTTGGTTCTCCACCACCTCAGCGAGGTTCGCGAGCACGCCGCACGCCTGATGCGCGACTTCAACGTCGCCCGAGTGCACGAGCGACACGAGTGGTGCGAGCCCGCCGTTGAGCACGATCACTACCTTGTTGTCTTCGCTCAGCGACAGGTTCCGTATGGCTGCACACACTTCACGCTGGACCTCGACGCTCTCGGTCACTGCGAGGTGGAAGAGCGGCGCGAGTGCGCCGAACGACACCGCCTGCGTGCGGGCCTTGGGCTCGACAGCGAGCCGCCTGAGCGCGAACGCCGCCTGCAAGTGCGTGTCTTCGTCCGCGTCGTGCAGGAGGGCAATGACGGTGCGCAGCACGCCGAGTTTCGCGATCTGCGCGCTGTTCGCTTCGTTCGCAGCAAGGTTGTTGAGCGCGAACGCCAGCGACCGCCGGGTCTCTAATTCCGTGGCCCTGTTCACAGTCAGCAACGCCGCCACTGCGCCTTGGTCAAACAGCTCTCGGTGGTGCTTGGTGTCCACCGCGAGGTTCCCGATCGCGAGCGTCCCGAATCGCTGGCACGTCCGATCGTCTTCCTGTGCAAACGCTGCGATGTACCGCAGCGCGTTGCTGCGCAGCAGCGTCATCTGGCTCGCCGGCTTGGCTGCAAAGAGTGCAATGCAGCGTGCGACCTGCCGCTTCACCTCGACGTCCTCGGTGACAGCGAGCGCGTACAGCGGCGCCAACACGCCCTCCTCGAGCATCTTCTTGTGCGTGTGGCCCTCAATCACTTCGGCCAGGTTCGCGAGCGCGCACACGGCCTGGCGCTCCCGGTACGCGTCCCTGCTGCTCGCGAGCGCGATGAGCGGTGGGAGACAGCCCCCGCGCGTCATCGTAACTTTGTTCTCTTCGCTCAGCGACAGGTTGCAGAGCGTCGCCGCCACCTCACGCTGCACCTCGATGCTCTCGGAGCTGGCAGCAAGGATGAGCGGCTCGAGCGCACCGAGCCGAACAATCTGTTGCCGCACGAGTTGGTTGATTGAGAGCCCTCGCAGTGCAGCGATAGCTTGGAACTGCACGTTCGGGTCGCCCGGGAACGACGCCGAGATAAGCGGCTTGAGGCAGTTGGCTGCGACGATCTCATCGATGTTCTTCGGGTTACTGCACAAATTCCCGAGCGCGAAGACCGCAAACTGGCGGCATTTGACGTCGCGATGCTTCGAGTAGCCAGCCAGTAGCGGCAGCGTCTTGTCCATGAGCTCGGCGTGCGTGGCGGGCGAGACGGCGAGGTTCGCGAGCACGAGGAGGCAGTAGCGGATGACGTCGTTGTCTGCGAGCGAGCGCGGGTCGAGTGCCTCCTCGATACGTGCGAGGATGGGCGAGAGCACGCCAGCTGCAACCATCTTGGGCTGGTTGTCCACGTTCGTGCCGAGATTGCAGAGCGCCATGGCGCCCATGCGCTGGCAGTCGACGACGTCGCTCGCAAGCAGCTGCACGAGCGGCGGCACGGCCCCCTGTCGCAGGATCACGTCAGCGAAGTCGCAGTTCGCCGCGAGGTTCCCGAGCCCACGCGCGGCTTCGCGCTGCACGCCAAGCGGGCCGTGCACGAGCGCCGCGACGAGCGGCGGGATCGCGCCGGTGTTCACGATCGGGCTCTGGTTCGCAATTTGCTCGGCCAGGTTCGCGAGCGCGCAGCACGCCTGGCGCTGTAACCCGGCGTCGGGGCTTACGAGCGCAGCCAGCAGCGGCGGCAGTCCACCACCAGCGCACATGTCGGCCTTGTTGGCGTCTGCGAACGAGAGCGTGCAGAGCGCCGGGAGCACGTCCTGGTGGATGCTCGCGCCATCGCCGCCGCCTCCCTGTCCCCCTTGCGTCCGCGCGAGGAAGAGGACGGGCTCGAGCCCGCCTTCCTGCGTGAGCTGCTGCCGCAGGTCTGCATTCAGCGCGACCTTGACGAGCGCGAACGCCGCGTACTGGCGCACGTGCTCGTCCGGCGCACTCGAGAGCGCGATGAGCAGTGGCAGCGACCCGTCAGCCACGAGCGCGCGGTGGTTCGCGACGCACGACGCCAAGTTGGCGATCGCGAGCACGGCGAAGCGCTGGATCTCGAGCTCCACGTCGTCTGAGCGCGCGAGCGACAGCAGTGGCTCCATGGCGCCGCTCGCCACGAGCAGCTCGCGCATGGCCGCATTCGTCGACAGGTTGCACACGCCGAGCGCCCCCACGCGCTGCGACGCCATGTCGGGCGACAGCAGAAACGACACGAGCAGCTGGTGGCCGCCGTGCGCGACCACCTCGTCGTGGTTGCGCGCGAACGCCGAGAGGTTCCCGACCGCCCGCCCGGCTTCGCGCTGCACCTCGACAAACGGCGACCGCATGACTGCGAGCAGCGGCTGCACGCCGCCGTCCATACACACCTTCTCCTGGTTCTCCTCCACCTCGGCGAGGTTCGCGAGCGCAGCGCAGCTCTGGCGCGCGAGCTCCATGTCCTCCGACTGCGCGTGCGCGAGCAGCGGCGGCACGACCCCGCTCTTGGCGATCTCGTACTTGGTTTCGTCGCTCACCGAGAGGTTGCACAAGGTCGCGCAGACGTCGCGCAGGACCTCGACGTCGCGCGACTGCAGCAGTAGCACCGTGAGCGGCTCGAGCCCGCCCTCCTGCACGATCCTGATCTTGTGCGCGTCTGCGACCGCGAGGCCGCGGAGCGCCGCGACCGCTTGCTGGTGCACGTCCGAGTCTTCGGACGCCGCGAGCGTGATCACGGGCTGCAGACCGCCTTCCTCCACCATCCGCACGTGGTTGTGTGCGTTCGACGCAAAGTTCGCGAGCGCACACGCCACGTAGTACTGGCTCAGCGGGTCCGCTGTGCTCGCGAGCGAGAAGAGCGCGAGCAGGCACCCGGCCTCGAGCAGCGCTGGGTGGTTCGCCTGCATCGCCGCGAGGTTCGCGACCGCGAGCACTGCGTACCGCCGCGCTTCGAGCTCGCGGTCGAACGCCTGCGCGAGTCGGATGAGCGGCCCGATCGTGCCGAGGCCGACGATCTCCACCTGGTACGCGGCCGTCGTCGACAGGTTCGCAATCGCCAAGGCCGCGAACCGCTGGCACACGTGGTGCGCGAGCACGAGCGCGGTCGCGAGCGGCTGCAGCACGCCCTCTCGCATCAGCGCCGGCTGCACGTCCTCGTTCGCACTCAGGTTCGCGACGCACCGACACGCCTCGGCCCGCGTGTTGAGGTCCGTCGCGACGGCGAGCGCGAGCACGGACGCGAGCCCGTTCTCGCGCAGGAGCTTTGCGTGCAGCGCGTGGAGCTCCATGAGGTTCGCGAGCGTGCTACACGCCAGCTCCTCGACCGTCGCGTCGCCCGAGAGCGAGAGCGACACGACCGTGAGCAGCGCGCGGTCCGAGATCTCGACCTTGTTCGCCGCCGTCGCCGACAGCGTGCAGAACGCGGCGGCCACTTCGCGCTGCACGTCGCGCTCGTCGCTGCGCGCCAAGAGCACGAGCGGGTCAAGCACGCCCTCTTTCACGACCGTCACGCGGTACTCGGGGCTAATGCACACGCCGCGGAGACACGCGAGCGCCTGGCGCTGGGCGCTTCCGTCGCTGCAGCACGCGAGCGCGATGAGCCGCGGGACCGCGCCTTCGTCCACGATCTGCGCGCGGTACGCGTTGTTCACGGCCAAGTTCGCGAGCGCAAACGCGCAGTAGACGCCGGCGTGCACGGCTTCCGGGTCGAGCAGCGCCACGAGCGCCTCGATCGCACGCAGCTTCACGAGCTCGTCGTGGGTCTCTGGCTCGGCCGCGAGGTTCCCGATCGCCATCGCCACGTACTGTTTCGCGACCGCGTCGCCTGCTGGCTCGCGCAGGAACGCGACGAGCGGCGCGAGGGCGCCGTCTTCCACGATCTTCAACCGCGCACCGGCACTCGACGCGACGTTCGCCAAGCAGAGGCACGCGAGCCGGAGCGCGTCCACGTCGCTCGACTGGCGCACGAGCGTGAGCAGCGACCGCACGACGCCCTTCGCGACCATCTTATCGTGCAGCTCGGCGGTCGTCGAGATCTCGGCGAGGCTGAACGCCACGTCGCGCTGCTCTGTCGGCTTGCGCTCCCGCCGACCGCGCGCGATCAGCTGCTCGAGCACCTTGGACATCGTCTTGTGCGTTGGAGAGAGCGAGAGCAGGAGAGAGGCGAGAGAGAGTTGAGTGAGGAGGAGGTTAACAACATCCAGTCCAGTGAGCTGCGTGTGATGCGTGTGATGAGGAGGAGTGACTGGTCGCCGCAAATGACCGCGTCGCTTCGTGCGGTGACCGGAAACGGATCGAAGGAGGAACGACGGCAGGAACCACAGAGACGCTCTCGACCACAGGCGACCAGCACAGCACGGGTGGTTTGGTCGCTCCCGAAGATGTCCAACGAGCGCGAGTGGCTGGTTGGCCAGCTGACTGGGAGTATTCAGCGTGCTGTATACTGTGCCAAGGTACGTGACGCGTCTTCCGAGTCGGCGTGTTGAGCATGACCAGCGACAGCCTCAGCGCCACCGACAACACAACTCGCTTGCACTCGACCGTGACTGCGCTTGTTGATGTCGCTGTGGATCAGGAGGAGAAAGGAGTGGGTGGGTGGGAGGGTGGGTGGGTTTGAGTCGGTCGACGGGTGAGCTGGTAGATCAGGAAGACGAACACTCGCTCGGACTTGCCCGCCCTCCGCCTCCACACACACTGTCGAGACGCGGCGTCTCTTGATCGGTCACCAGACGCGGGCGATGGCACATCGAGAGTGGGTGCGCATTGAGAAGCTCCTCGCCATTCGACTCTCATCCATGCTTGGCGCCACTTGACACCTGTCGTACTTGACGTGGAGCTCGAGCTTGAGCGTCCGTTGAGTTGCGTCGCGTTGCGACCATACTGAGGACGAGGGCGGAGCCGCAGCAGCCGTACTCTGACGCGTGGGCATGGGTTGTACAGTGGACGAGGAGCAGTTGGCTGGAGCCGTGACGAGCGCCGCCTTCTGCAGCTTACAATGCCGGTCGATGGCGATGCGGTGGCTGACTGCATAACTAATTGGCTGAATGAGACTTCAGAGTAGTCGACGGGAACGAGCGCTGAGCAAGACGGGGTTGAAGCTGGAAAGCGAGTGCATGAACTTGACTTGACTTGGCTGGATGACTGGCTAAGCACCACCGTCATTTTGGGCTTGACACTGCGTCACGACATGCAAGTCCAGGAGAAGCCTCTGTACTCAGCATACTGGTAGTATGGGTGCGTCTTGCGACGGAGCTTGGTTAAGCGAGCGAGGGGCGAGGTGCGAGGAATTGGAGTTGACAGACAGCTTTTGACCTGATACCTCATGGTGGCCGACTTCGACCTCTCGATACATAATGTCGCCACTCTGTCTGTTATCCGATCACAAGCTTTCTTACTTCACACCATCCGTAGCGCTCTCTTCTTCGACCCGTT
>JAASGD010001496.1:0-10357 GCA_023334115.1 Globisporangium megalacanthum | reverse complement strand
TGGGCTCGGCGAGCGGCCTGTCCGTGTGAAATTGGCAAAGGCTACGAAGAGCGCAACACAACAAGAGCTTCGTGAACAGTGGCACTGGGAGGGAATGGCTAGGGCTGCCAGTCGGCTCGCAACAGCTAACGAGCTCCGTGCAGAGGAGCTGAAGCGAGCCAATAGGCTAGCCGTCTTCGTGATTTCTCTTGATGGGTTGGACGAGGTCTCGCACACCTACCTGAGATCCCAGCGAGAGCCAGCTCTCCAAGAGATGGTGAATGACTTTGAGCGTCGCGGCACTGTCAGCAATGACCGGGACAGCGAAGACGCGCCAAGCCATGATGTAAGTGGCTCAGACACTCTGTTGGTTGCTCAGCAGGCAGTCACAGAGTAGTTTCGCCAACTGGTTGTGCTTGGAGTCGAACTAGTTCTCCTCAAACAGTACAAAGCGTTCCTTCTCCACCCACATGTACTCAACGAGATCTTGCTGCAACGCTGAGTAGCCTCGGGTGTCTTGCACCTCTGAGAGTGCCGTTACGTAGTCAGAAAGGTGCAGCGTGGGTCGGTCGAGGCCAGGAAAATCTGCAAAGCCAACGTCTGTCAGGTTGTGCTCGCCAGTGGCTTCATCTGCGCCGACAATCATGTTGTGCAACACGACGCAGGCCGTGCACACCTCGCGTAGTGTTGCGTGGCACTAGAACCGTCCTGGGTGCGCGAGAATCTTGAAGCGGCTCTGGAACACACCGTAACACCTGTCCACGTCCTTGCGTGCTGCCTCTTGCCTCGCGGAAAAGAGCTTCTCTTTTGCGTCCCGCGGGGTACTGGTTGCCTTCATGAACACAGTCCACGACGGGTATGCCGTCGCATAGGAGGTAGCACGTGTTATAGACGTTGCTGTTGACGCAGTGCGATGTTCGCCCAGTGTGCCCGCTCATCCAATTCACGAGGAGCGGCGATCGATCCACGACGTTGAGATCGTTGTTTAACCCTGGTACGCCGACGAAGCTGTGCCATATCCACAGGTTCTTTGTGGCGACAGCTTCCATGATGAGTGAACGCCGACCGTCGCGGTATTGAAACATCCCCTGCCACCCCGCTGGACACTTCCTCCACGTCCAGTGGGCGCAGTCCAAAGAGCCAGACATGCCAGGAAATCCACTGGCTGCGTTCACTTGGAGCTGGATCTGGGCGGCGGCTTCTGTAGGCTGGCGCAGGTACTCGTCGCCGAACACACTGATGACTACTCGAGCCAGATGCTTGGCGCTCTCCATAGCTGCGGTCTCGCCGATCCGGACGTACCCATCTGTTGCGTCCGCAGCAACGCCGTAGCAGAGTACACGCAAAGCCGCTGTGATCTTTTGATGCGGCGAGAGTCCCAGCTTGCCTGTGGCATCGCGTCGGTGGGTGAAATACAGGTCAGCTGTCGTCGCGGCTTGCATGACGCGGGAGAAGACGCCAACCGACATCCAAAATCTGCGCCGGAACACGCTTGGTGGGAACACGGGGTTCGCCGCGAAGTAGTCCGCGTAGAGTTGTTGGTGGCCGCCAGCATGGTCTCGATTACAGGTTCGGTCATCGTCCTCTGCATGAGCCGCCGCGCTTCTTGACTTTCAGCGTCCACAAGACGCTTGCATACTTGACCCCCTATGTCATGATGTCTACTAGCGCCACCTCATCGCATTCGTCCTTGTGCTCTTTCTCATATCGTGCGCAGACGCTGAAGATTCATATTGGGTTGGCTGCGAGTGCTGTTCTCTTGCTGGTGCGTGATGCCGTTGTCGTTTTGGCGTTTCCCGAATGGGAAACGTTTGAAAATTATATAGCGGGGGCAATAATTTGAGCTTCGTTTTGGATTTTGCAGGTGTGTTTTCAGTTCTCCGTTGGAGATGCTCTGAGGAAGCGGGAGCACAGACGATAGTCTGTGCTGAAGCGGGTATTTTCAACTGTGATCTTCTATTATGTTTTGGTTTTTATAACTAGTGATGAAATCAAGGGATTCGAAGGCTACTCAGAGCCACTCATTAGTGGGAGCTTCCTGATTGGCTAAAAGGGCCATTCCCTCGGCCAATGGGAGGTTTCCGACTTAATAAGGGAGGGAATCGTAGAGGAGTCCAAATAGGGACGGCCCTAATTAGAACTCTGACCGTACCTACTCGGATGTGAATGGTGACCCTGTTACATCACCCCCACTCAAAATAGCGCGTACCCTGGGGTACGCGCATAACTCGTGAAAATTTAATAGTGCAGAAAAGCAAGAAAAGCGGAAAGAGACTCGAGAATCGTCGAGTCAAAAAGCAGCAGCACGGCCGCGAGAGAGGCGCGAGCCACCGCTTCTTTAGCGTCGACGGCCAACAGCACAAACGCATCAGCGCAGCAGCGGCAACCGCACCAGCAGCCGCAGACAAAGGAACAGCAGCGGCAGCTGGAGATGCAGCAGCAACAGCAACAGCAACAGCACCAGCAGTCGCAGCCGGCGGCAACACCAGTCGCGATGACGCTCGCCCGGGATAGACGCACGTTCATATAGGCGATCCGCGAATGGGAGCTGTACTACTGTGGCTTAGTAAACGCGCGCAGCGACGCGGAGATGGCGGAGCTTTGGCGACGGTGGATGCGGACACGTGGCAATCCCGTCACGGCGACGCTCGCCGTGACCGCTACTTCGCTCGATGCGTCGTGGGGCATGTTGTTCGGCGATGGAACGCCGAACCGTGGTTCGCGAACATGATCGTTGCCCGCAAAGAACTGCGGTCGACTCACAGCGACTCGCAGCTGGGCGCGAAGCTTTGCGACTTGTCGTGGGACCGCGACAGGTCTTGCTGCTTCGTCCATTACCGCGAGGGGCGTGACTCGTCCGGCTACTACCGCGTGCCGCGACCGACGGCGATCGAGTGGGCGGCGATGCTCGTGGAGGCGTCAATCGACGAGCAGGAGCGCGTGTGGGTTGGGCGCTTCGAGCGGGTAATTGACGAGAACGAACGCGCGTTCAGCTTCACCGAGTTGGTCGACGCCGAGACGCTCGCCATCACGTGGAAGATCGCGCTTGGAGTCGCCGCGTGGCACACGGCGTCATGGCGGGTACGGCCGTTCGAGACCTCAGTCGCGTTCGCGGCCGCGGCGAGTCTACGCTCGTACGCCGCGACAAAATCCGGAACGTCAGCGAGCAGATTACTACGCGGCTCTCACGTATCATTCGTGGGAGCAAAGCCGAGCCACCGGAAGCGATACTGCCTGGACTCCGGAACGTGAGCAGCTTGGTCGCGGCGACGATCGCCGTGACGACTTCCGGCAGCCGAATCATGGTGCTCAAGGATATGCTGGGCAATCCAGCGCGGGGTACCCGCGCTATCCACAAGCGGCGGCGGCGCATCACGTTTGAACAAACTCGACGGCGCCGGTAGTAACTTCGGCGACTGCGGCTGTTGACGACAGGCGTGTTCGGCCAGCTGATCAGAGTCAGTGGACGCGCGTCGACTCGGTGGACTTTGAATCCGATCGCGCGCGTGACCGCACTGGTGATGCTCTTGATGCTGTCGGCGAGAACGCGGCGGCGCGTCTTGGGCGTCTTGAGCAGTCGGACTCGGGTCTGCCTGCCGAGCACGTGGCGCTGCGTACTGGGCAGCGCCCTCCGAGTCAGCTCGTTCAGCCTAGTGCTCGTCATGTTGGGCCGCGCTTCGTGAGCGCGGCGGGTTGTTGTGCGCCTGGGCCGCAGCAGGAAGTAGCGTTTGAGGCGCCCAACATAGAATGTCGGGTGCGGTCGCATCGTGGCGGGCACGTCGAGAGTGTATGCATCGCCTTTCATCTTAAGAACTGTAAAAGGTCCAACTAACCGTGGCGCGAGTTTACTCGCGTCTAAGTTCGTTACAGACGCAGCTTTAACACTGGAGCTTGAAAGTAGGACCTTGTCGCCGACCTCGAACTTCTCAAAGTTCTTGCGCCCGCGCATATCCGCGGATGCGTTTTGTTTGTCGACGTCACTCGCGATAGCATCGCACACAAAACGCGCGATGCTTTGTCGCTGCAACACAAAGCCGTAGAGCTCATACGTCGCGACGCGGCTCTGCCTTGGCGCGGGTTGTGACACCGCGCCTGCTTCGATTTCGCTTGCTCTTGCCATTTCGCCGAGACGGATCGGCGCGATCAGTACGTCGTTGGCCCATCGAACTGCCACGGCGGGAGTGAGTGTGTTGGCGCGACACGCCATCGTGGGTGATGGGAAACGCGCGTCAGGTGCGGCACTCGCATCATCTTCGCCGCGCGAGCCCTCGGCTTCGAACGCTGAGAGAGGGGAGACCACCAGACTGAGCCCGGCCGAGACTTCGTCAAGTACCGGCAAGTTCGCTGGTGTTCCTCCCCACCAAGCGGAGAGACATCCTCGAAACCGAGTGCCGCGAGAACGCGCGGGTGGTGCGCTGAGATAACATAAGAGGTTGTCAAGCCAGTTGACGCGTGGACAGCGTTGTTGATCGCGAATTCCGCCATTCGCAGAAAAGAGCGCCACGAGCAGAATGACGTGGCGTAGCTGCGAAGCACGCCCTCGAGAACGCGATTGACGTGCTCGGTGTGCCCGTCGGCCTCCGGGTGCAACGCGGCGGACATGTCCAGCCGCGTCCCAAGCAAGCGGAAGCGACTCGTCCAGAAGTCGGCCGTGAAGCGTGGGTCACAGTCAGAGACGATCGACGTCGGCAGACCGTGATGGCGGATGGCCATGCCGATGAATAGCGCGGTGGATTGCTCCGCCGTGATGGCGTCTGCGGCTGGGGCGACGTGCGCCATCTTGCTGAAGCGATCGACAACCGCAAGGATGCCAGTGCGGCCGTGCGCGTCGGGCGGAAGCCCGTAGATGAAGCCCATGCTGACGGATCGCCAAGCTTCCGTGGCGATTGGAAGAGATCGCAAGGGAGCTTGCGACGACGGCGACGGCTTGACGCGCTGGCACATTTCGCAAGATCGTACCCACTTGCGGACCCACTTGTACATGTGGGGCCAGAGAAGACGCGAGACAGCGAGAGATATGTCTTCTCGCGACCAAAGTGCGGCGCTAGCGCTGTCGTGGCGCTCGTGCATAATACGAGCAGGGAGATCGTCGTGGAGCTGGACGACGATTCAAGGGAGGTCAAGGGCATCGATCTGGAACGAGAGCAGACCATCAACGATTGCGTACCGCTGCACTTGCGCGTGTGCTGACGAAGGCAATTGGTCGAGCGTTTTCTTCGTCGGCTCTCGACAGTGGGCGATCACCGACTTGCAGACAGGGTCGCGGTTGTACGCCGCGACAATGAGGTCGCGCAGCGGACTGACCGAGCTGGTGGCGACGCTGTTCGCAGACTGATCGACGCACGCAGCGCACTCGTCGTCGTCATCTTCGTCAAGTTCGCTTAGCGCGTGGCGCGCTGAGTCCGGTCGAGGGTCGTAGCCAGGTCGCCGCGATAAGGCATCGGCGACGATGTTGGTCTTGCCCGGCTTGCAGAAGACCACGAAGTTGTACTCGGCGAAGAACAAGAGCCAGCGTGCCATGCGCTGGCTGAGATGCGGCGACTTGGTCGCCGAACGCAGCGATATGTGGTCGGTGTAGATCGCAAAAGCCTTTTCGCCGAGCAAATACACCCGGAACATGACAAGCGCGTACCGCATTGCAAGCCGTTCTTTGTCGTGGACTGGGTAGTTCCGTTCCCCCGGCTTGGGCTGGCGCGACTGAAAGCTGATCACGCGCTCGCGCCAGTCGTCGTCATGCTGCATTAAAGCACATCGGATAGCGAAGTAGCTTGAGTCGCAGGCGGCACGGAACGGCTTGGCGTGGTTCGCCCGGGCGAGGACCGGCGCGGTGGACAGGCTCTTCTTCACCGTGTCGAAAGCATCTTGGTGCTCCTGACGCCGCGACCACGTGGCGTCCTTCTTCAACAGCTGGGACAGCGGATGGATCGTCACGGCGAAGTCCTTCGCGTAGTTATGCAGATAATTCGCGAGTCCGAGACACTGTCGGAGCTGCTTCTGGTCGCGCGGCACCGGCCACGCGACGATCGCCGTCACCTTCTCAGGGTCAGCGCCCACACCTGCGGCGCTGACGTAGCTTCCGAGCACTGGGATCTCGGGGCGCAGATGATACACTTCTTCAAGTTCGCGTATAGCTTGTGCTCGCGCATCGCCGCGAACACCTTGCGAAGATGCCCGAGATGTATCTCGAGGTCGGTCGCGCCGGGCCCGGCGCGACTGTGCACGAAAATGTCGTCGATGTAGCTCAGCGCGAAGTCGCGGAACGGGCGGAGTACGTGCGAGACCATCCGGTCGAACGTCGCTGGCGCGTTCTTCAGGCCCTGTGGCATCACCAGCCACCGCAGAGCATGCCGCTGGGGGTGCTCACAGCGGTGAACGGGATGTCGCACGCGCTCATCAGGATCTGATAGAAGCCGTCGAGCAAGTCGAGGGAGGAGTAGACCGTGCTCCCCGACATGGTGTCGAGCACCGTGTCCATTCGCGGGATCAGCGTCTGCGCGGGGATCGTCGCGTCATTCAGTTTGTTGAAGGCGTGGACCACAGGGCATCCGCAGTCGCCTTCTTGATCCAGAAAGTCGGGCTCGAATGCGGCGACGATGACTCGCGTACGTGACCCGCTTTACGGCGACCTTCAAAGAACTTGTCGATCATTTCGACTTGTTCGCGCGGCAGTGGCCACTGCTGCGTGATGCAGTACTTTGTACCAGGCACGATGTCGATTTCGTGCCGGACTCCTCGGTCAGCGGGCAACGTTGCCGGAACCTCGTCGGGGAAGATGTCAGCGGACTCCCGTGCGAGCGGGAGCACCGGGTTGCCAGTAGCCTCCAACTGCTCCCACGACTGGGCTGCGAAGCGCTCTCCGCGTGCAGACTTCGGTTCCGCGCCGTCAGGGCGCTCGCGATTAGCGAGCGCCATCTCGCTTGCCATCGGCTCTCGAATGAGGATGCACCACTGCTCGATCTCGCCGCGGTTCAGGTAGCTGAGCATTGCGTTCCACGACATATCCGGCAACTGTGTGATGGCTGAGGCATCGCGAGGTGGACTCACGACATTCATCAAGTGTCAAGCGTGGCCGACCCCCGTCGATTTGATGACGATGATCGTGTCGAAGGCAGGAGCTGGCGCAGGCGGCCACGCCTGCGCCAACGGAGACGCGCTTGGCGGACGAGATGGATTGCGCTTCGATGACTTAGTCGCCATGGGGGCTTGACGGACGGGTTTTGACACTTTGCGTTGGTGTGAGCCGCTGCTCGACCACGGGTGCAGTTGACTCGCGAGACGATACTCGCGAGGGCACGGGCGACTCTTCGCGCGTGCTTCGCGCTGGTGTAGCGACGCCAGCGAGCGTCGTCGTAGGATGAACCGTCACCGACGAGCGCATGGCAGCGGTTGGCGCCGCCTGCTTCTTCTTCGTGTGCGCGGGAGCAACTGCTCGACCACGCCGCGCCGTGAACCACTGCCCAGGCGAATCATCATCACTGCTCGGTAGCCCCTGCTCGACCGAGATCGCGCACGACGCGTTGAAACATGCGGCGCACGGAGAGAGCGATGGCTCTCTCTGTGCGGGATGTCAGACGTGGAGTCTGGGTCCACGACCGCGACGTGCAGCCATCTGCTCACCCGACCCTGAAGGAAGGCGAGGGCGGCGTTGACGTCGATGTCGCGCGGCTTTACCGCGAGATTCAGCCGGCCGACGTCCGGACGATGCCGTGCGAGCCACGGCTTCCCAAAGATGCAATCGAACGAGCCCGACAAGGCGATCACCAAGAACTCGTCGCTGCTCACGAAACTATCGAATTTGTACGCGACGGAGACCGGTCGATGCGGGAGCGACCGCGGCTCGCCGTCCGCGTACTTCACAACCATCTCTCCCGCCATCTCGCGGACGCGAATCCGCGAGAAAGGGAGGTGAATATTGTCGGCGTGAACGAAGTTGTTCGCCGCGCCTGAGTCCAGCAGCGCGCGCAGAGGCCGCGCTGCTCCTTCGACGTGGTGGCATGGAATTGCGTGTGAAGCGCAGCGGGGCTTGGAGGACGAACTGCCAACAGTGGAACGTTCCTCCCAATCACCCGAGTAGGGCGCCCCGCGCCTACTGGTGATCGTCATTTTTCGCCTGACCGTCAGTAGCGAGGTTGATGTCGCTTTCGACGGCGACGAGGACTGGCGCTGGAGCGCGGCGGATGGCAGCGCGGTGACCGACCTTGTGGCACTGGAAGCAGGTGACGACTCGCGGGCGGCTTGAGTTCGAACTCGCGCCGCGCTTGACTAGCGCGGCGCGTTCAATCGCATCAATTTCCATAGGCTCAGGCTCCGACTCAGCGCGCACGGCCGGAACATCGAAGCCGCGCGAGGCAACCACGCTGTAGTCTTCACGTAGCGCGGCGGCGAACGTCTCCTCGAGCGACGCGGGTGGCTTCCGCGTCAAGTAGAAACGCTGATGCCCAGCGTTCATGCCTGCAATAAAGAAGTGGACTTGGGTCACCACGACGATCGGATCCTTGACCAGGAACGATGCGAGGGGTCGCGAGGAAAGCAGCACGGTGTAGCTGCTCGACGTGCGGCGGCTCGAATGCGAGCCGCATGTCCTCTTTGTGGGACGGTATCGTCGGGAAGCAGCCCCGGCTGGCGACGAGTTTGCCCAGCGCCGACTCTTTCGCCTTGCCCGACAACTTGGAGGGCACAAGTGGGTGCGAGCGAGCTCGCTCGTCAACTGGCGGGCTTCGACTGCGATTTCGACCTCGCACAGCCAGCGGTTGAGCGCGAGGCGCTTCGTGCCCTCGCCGCTGTAGCTGGAGACATAGAGTTTAGCGATATCGGTCTTCTTCGCCGTTACGGGATTTGCAACTCGCTGACGCAGCTCAGCGAGTTCGTGAGACAAGAAGTCTTGGGCGGCACCGCGCTCCTGCTCTCTGGTCTACGCTGTGAGGATCGCATCGACAACGGAAAGACCGGAGGCGGCAGCGAGGCGTCGGAAGGCCTCCCACTCGAACGCTGTGAGGTGCGGGAAATCGTCCTTGATTAGCGAACAGCTGGCATTTCCGATCGAAAAACTCGTAGTCGTCGGACGGGCTAGGAAGTGCTACCAGGTGTCATGGGGTGAGGCTCCGTGGCTTTAGCGTACATGTGCGCGTGGGGAAGCGGGAGCACAGACGATAGTCTGTGCTGAAGCGGGTATTTTCAACTGGTCTTTTATTATTTTTGGTTTTTTAACTAGTGATGAAATCAAGGGATTCTAAGGCTACTCAAAGCCACCCATTAGAGGGAGCTTCCTGATTGGCTAAACAGGCCGTTCCTTCGGCCAATGGGAGGTTTCCGACTAAATAAGGAAGGAAACCCTAGAGGATTCCAAATAGGGACGGCCCTAATTAGAACTAGGACCGTACCTACTCGGTTGTGTACTGTGGCCCCGCTACACAGTACCACTTCAATACCTACTTTGCAGATGCGTGTGTTAGCCATGGAACCATCACATGCGCACTATCTAAAAGTTCGAAGTCGCACGTAAAGCCCGTGAACTGATCGCATGTGACTTCTTGTACACCGTTCTACTCAAGCGTGTCTTCATTGCGTGCTCGCTCACGTCTACACCGAGTTTCACGACGGCGGCGTGCACGCTACCAACTCTCCTTATTACGTGAACCATCAGAAACGAAGAGTCGGCTATCTCCCAGTACGACATGGAGGATGATCTCGTCGTGGATTGGCCCAAAGTGGAAACGCTCCTTCCTCTTCGCCTTCGCGGCAGCGTCTGAGTCGTTGAGCTGCTCGCACATGTTTGCAACTCCGCCTGATTGCTCCGCCATCAACACTCGAATACACAAGCAGGCAGCACAGCGATTCAGTCGCATTTCGTGCTTCTCGCACCCACGTGCCCGCACCTGCTCGGCAAGGTCTTAGCGCATGCACATAGTTCTCTCTGCGCTAGCGGCGACGAGCCATACGTAGTTGCCATGCTTGCTCTTTGCGTGTTTGAAAGTGACAACGCTGAAGGAAACTCACAACTTTGAGAGGATTTCATCCTGTACTACCCGAATTATAGTCAAGGCTTCTTAATTTGGTGTGCTCAACGTTTCCACTCTAAATCCTTTGGTCGTAGTCGATTTTCTCTTCAAACCGACTCATAGTTTCATCGCAATAGTATAGTTTTGTTTTCAAAGCCTCTCTATTATCGCCATGCAACATTTCTGGTGGTGCTGGCTTTCAGCACAGAACGTGTACTACAAGGCGGGAACAGTGATGTAACAAGCCTTCCGTTTTTATGGCGTTTACCTTCAAGGTATACATAATGATAATCCACGCTTGAAGGCTCAAATTCCAGAGCTTCACCAGGGGTTGCGCGGTACTGTTTACGAAAACCAAAATAAATTTGTGTCGCTTGGTA
>JAASGD010001495.1:0-10361 GCA_023334115.1 Globisporangium megalacanthum | reverse complement strand
CGACACGACACGACACGACACGACACGACACAGCTACACACATTGCTGTCAGTTGCGCGTCGCTAAAGATCTCGACAAACACGCGCATGAGCTCGGCGACGCTCTCCTTGTGCATCTCTTTGCGGATCGACTTGAGCAGCTGCGCGTAGAGCCGCACAATCTCGTTCACG
The DNA here is from genome assembly GCA_023334115.1 of Globisporangium megalacanthum. Lineage (NCBI taxonomy): Eukaryota > Oomycota > Peronosporomycetes > Pythiales > Pythiaceae > Globisporangium > Globisporangium megalacanthum. The sequence continues at coordinate 10,191 of JAASGD010001495.1, read as the reverse complement.
ACTCGAAGCGCACTCCGCACTGGCGGCGTCTGAGTGCCTCCAGCCGCCGCCTTGCGGATCGCGCCAACGTACGTTGTCAAGAGCGACAGGAGCGACGGGAACGCGCTCTGGTACGCTGCAAAGAACGCGTCTTTCGCTACTTTCGGCTTGAGTTCAACGGCGCGCGCAAGACAGCGCACGAGGTAGCAGTCGCGCTGGATCTGGGCCACCATCCCACGCTCGAGCACGCGGTGTTCGTTCTGCTGGAGCGTGAGCGCCGACTGCTCGAGCGACTCGCGCACGGGAAGGAGGAGCTGTCCGTACGCCTCGCCCCACCGCTGGACCGCGGCTTCGTTCGCTGCCGCCCCACCATTGCCAGCAGCGCGCAGCGAGATCGCCGAGTTAAGGATCGAGTTGGCCATCGACGTGTACAGGTCGCCTTGGATCGCGAGCGGGAGGTGGAGACTGAACTGGTGGACCGTGCGCTCGAGCTGCGCCATCGACGGCACGCGCGCGAGGTCGTCGTACGAGAGCACAAAGCCGAGGTTCGCGAGCAGCTGCATCGCGTTCTGCATCACGACCTGCGGCGCCGGCACAATGCTCGTGTCGAGCGTCGTGAGCAGCACGCGGAGCACGCGCTCGGTCGCGTCGAGCACGTCCTGGCGCGCACCACTCCGGACCACGAACGGGACGCAGCTGAGACAAAAGCGGACCGACGTGAGCGCTTCGCACTCGAGTGCAATGAAGACACCACCGCGGGTAGCGAGCCGGTGGGCGACAAGGTAGTCTGCGAGCGAGATGAAGAGGTGGAGGATCTGCCAGCCCGCCATCTGACTCCCCATGTCCTCGCTCGTGCTGTAGAACTGCGCACAGACGCTCGCGAGCACCGCGCAGTTCGTCGTGAGGTCCCGCACGACGCGCCGTTCGTGCGCGGCTGCGTCCGAGTGCGGTGGGAACGCCGGCGTCTCGTGCAACCGGAAGACGACGTTCGCACACGTCTCCTGCACAGTCGGCAAGAGCCGCTCGAGCAGCGGCGGCGCACATGCTGGGAACGCGGCGATGCGCCGGATGAGTGCAATGCAGTCGACGACAAACTGCTTCCGGTCCGAGAGTTCGACTGCGCCACTGGCGGCGTCGCTGACGTTCCCGCCACTCGTGCGCGCGACACTGAGCTGCGCGAGGTCCTGGAGCGAGCCTGTGCCGTACACGCGGTCGCTGCTGCTGCTGTCGAGGTCGAACGCGTCCGAACTGTCGCCGCCGTTGCTGCTGTCGTTTGCTGTCGCAGTGTCGGCGCTGCTGTCGTCGTCGTCATCATCGTCGTCGCCACTGAGCTCTTCGAGCTGCACGCGGTTCGTCGCGTAGTTGACGCGCTCGAGCAAGTGGAGCATGACGCCGACGAGGCCGTGCTCGTACACGTCGAGCACGCGACGGACGTGGTCGTTCGACGCGCCTTCGTTCATCTCGACGTCTTCAATGTAGCCGACAAAGACCTCCCAGACACTGAGGCAGTTGAGGAACCCGTCGACGTGCGGCTGCTTGACTGTGAGCGTGAGCACGAGCTGGAGAAAGTCGGGCAGCACGGCTTCGTACGCGACGCGCTCCAACTTGGTGAGGTGGTGCGTGAGAAAGGCCTCGACGAACGCACTGAGCTTGTCCAAGTACGTCTCGCTCGCGCGGCCCATCACGCGGTCGTCGACTGTCTGCTGGAGCAGCGGACACAAGCAGCGCATGATCTGCTCCACGATGCTCTCGACCGCCGTGGGTGCGAACCGCTTCGTCATGAGCTCTGTGAGACACTCGAGGGCGGCGACACTCGAGCCGCTGGCATGGGGCGAGCGGTGCCAGTTCACGCTCAAGTCAAAGAGCAGCGTGATCCAGGCTTCGGTCAGGAGCTCCGCGACAGGCGCCCACGTCACGAGGTGGGTCAGCGTCTCGAGGGCGACGTGGGCGACGTGGTCGTGGTCCGTTTCGTCCCCACTGGCAGGCGATGGATGCTGCTGGAGACGCTCATTGCAGCCTTGCAAGACAGTCGAGAGGAGTGGGAGGAGCCGTGGCAGCTGCGCGACGAGCTGCGCTTTCGCTTGGCGCTTCACGGCTGCGAACGCGAGCGCGTCGTCGCGCCCAAACTCGTCGACGACCACTCGGAGCAGCTCGAGGCCGCGCGCGCGCGTGCTGCTGTCGACCACAAGCGCTTCGACTTGGCTCAAGAACTCGGGCCACGCGCCGCTCTCGCCCCCGTCCTTCCACTCGAGCCGCGCGACGTCTGCGACGACTTTGCGCAGCTTCCGCTCGACGAACGCGACGCTCGTGCGGGTGAGGAGGAACTCCCACGCGAACTGCCGCAGCTGCAGCTGCTCGTGCACCTGCAGCTGCGTCCACTGACGCGCGACGTACTCTTCGAGCGTCGTGGCGGCGAACCAGAGCGCGTACTCGCTGCTGGACGACCGCAAGAGCTCGTAGAGCACGGGCAAACACGCGTGCGGCGCCGCTTTGAGCTGACCGAGCTGCTGCTCCACGTGCGCCTTCTCAGGCGCAGGCGTCGCCGGGTCCAGCAGCCGCGCGAGCGCCGCTTCCACCTCTGCAATCATATTAGCGTGCGCTTCGTTGCCTGTCGTTGCCATCGTCGCTGTCGGCGGCGTCCGAGTCGGTGTCGTCGTGCGTGCGCGTGTGCTGGTCGCGAATGCGAAAATGAGGTCCAAAAGATGCGCCAGTGCTGTCACTATAGGTCACTATTCTGAGGGTGGGTTGAACAGTGGTGGAGTTGTTGAAAACGCTTGACGATGGCGACTTTGTCGCGCTCGTACGCTGGTGGCGGCGGCGCGGAAGGCGACTGGTCCTGGCTGCTGTTCGTGCGGCAGCGGCAGCCAGACGCCTTCGTGCTCGCTGCTGTCGCCCACGCTGGCAACGTCCGCGCGCTGTTCGAGTTGCAGCTGGACGAGCACGGACTGCACAACCACGTGAGTGCTGCGGTTTTGGGGTTTGCTCGTCTCTCTTGCGCCTGTACTGACTGGCGCTGCTACTGTCGACGCTCAGATCAATGACCTGGGGGTCGAAGTGGGCGTTAGCGCGTTTGTAGAGCTCTTGAAGGCACGGCGCGCCTTAAAAGAGAGATGTATGTCCACTGTACGGTCGACTGACTGACGATGGACGGACTGGACTGCGTCTCGTATGCAGACAACGCTCGGGAACAGAGCGAGCGTGGACGTTATCGTAGAACGCAGTACAGTACACGACCTCCCGCAGAGCGTGCGGGTGGTGCTCACGTACGCGTTTGGCGCGAGCATCTCGCGAACCGGCCGCTTGGAGCTCCCGCTCGTCGCGTCCGACGTCCCAACGCACGTCATCGCAGTGCTCTCGGACCTCCACGCGACGCCTAACACGCCGACGCTGTCCGAGACGCAGAAACACGCGAAGGAGGCGGCATGGAGCGCGTCCGCAAGGCCGCTGCCGGTTCCAGCATCGAGTGACGTCACCTTTCAGAGCCACGACCTGTCTAATGTGATAGGAGCGGGTTGCCCAGACGCCAGCGCAAGCACGCAGTCCCAGGTGCTCAAGCGGCGACTCGTGCCGTCTGGAACTGTGTACGTTGCTGGCCGTGTCGGTACTATGGACGGTAAAGACAGTAAATACCGGTATTTGGCGACAGCACCACGGTCTGACGGATGGCTGCTCTTTACTGTGTGGCGCAGGCGGAGGAAAGGCCCGAAAGGCGCGAAACTCGCCAAGAGCTGATGATGACGCACTCAGTGAGTGTTCCGTTCCGTACTGGGACCGTATCGTTCGTTCCCGAGTGGCGACACGGTCTACGCTTTCTTGAACACGGACACTTCGGCCGTCGTCCACTTGATGCGTTGCCCCCTTTCCCACACGCCACACCGGCGCTTGCCGTTGCGCGTCACTGCGCCGTCGCCGTGGCGCTGTCCGTTGAGCCAGTGGCCGTCATACACTTCGCTCGTCGCCACGTCCAGTTCCTTCCCGACGCCGTGAGAGAGCCCGTGGGCCCACGCGCCGTCGTAGAAGCCGCCGTCAGCGCGCGTGTACTTTCCCTCGCCGTGCATCCGGCCGTTCGCCCAGCTGCCGTCGTACACGGACACGCCAGTCGCCGTACTAGCAGCTCGGCTGCTCTTGACCGCCACCACGGCCTTCATACCACCAGCGTCAAGCGGTCGGGTCCTCGTCCTAGCAAACTCCATTCGGCCGCGGCCGTGCTTCTTCCCGTCCTGAAACTCGCCGTCGTACTTGCTTCCGCCTCGAACCAGCACGCCGCGGCCGTGGAACACGTCTCGTTCGTACGCGCCGTCGTACTGGTCGCCCGTCGCGAGCCACCGCTCGCGGCCCGTCCCGTGCTTCTCGCTGCGTCGCCAGTCGCCTTCGAACACGCGGTTGCCGCGCTCGGACGTGAACACGCCGTGGCCGTGGCGAAAGCCCTGGACGAACGCACCGTCGTACCGGTCGCCGTTCGCAAACACGAGCACACCGGCGCCGTGGCGGATGCCGTCCACGAGGTCGCCCGAGTACACGGCCCGCATACCGGTACTTACTTCAGTATACTGCCCCTGCCTGCTAAGTCGAGCTAAAAATTCGCTCTCATGGACGTTCTCTGCCTTGTGTCGCTTCCTGAAACGAGGTCGACGTCACTGGATGTCTACAGCAGCCTCAGTCCATTACGATCAAGGGGCCTCTTGGAGCGGAGCTGGTCTGTTGTTCACCATGTTACCAGACTGGTAATACCCGTACGTCTGCAGTCCAGTACGGTATGCCACGGTACTCCTCATGACTCTAGTCATATTCCCGCTATTTGATTGGCTGAAAAGCGGGAATAGGGCGAGTGACGCATTCCATTCTTTCAGCGTTGACTGATCGAAAGAACGACGGACGGAAGCGCGAGAGTGAGAGGGGCCCACCGAACGAACGAATGCCACCACCGCCGCCACCGCCGCCCGCCGACACGTTCGGCGTCGGGAGCGGCGCGATGTCGCCAGCCTCGCCCTCTAGGGCGACACGTGAGCTGTTCTTTGCGCCTACGGATGCAGGCGCCTTAGCGCCGTTGACTGGCGCTGCGTGTGACACGATCGACGAGAACCTGCTGCTGGCTGAGACCGAGGAGCTGCTCGCTGCGCTGGACGCGACGGCCTTCATCTCGTCCCCCATTTCGACCGAGGACGACGACGATGACGACGACAGCAGCAGCAGCAGCCGCTTCGCGTTCCCACTCGCTCCGCAACCAGCAGCGCAAGTCGCACCGGCCACAACAACGACTGCGACGATCGGGAAGAAGCGCGTACGGTCGCGGGACCGCACGAAAGACGAGCTCGTGGAGCTCCGTCGCTCGGTCGTGGACATGGAGAAGCATCTTGTGGCGCTGCGCCGCAACACGACCGTCGTGGGCAAAGGCAAGCGGAACGTCGTCCAGACGTGGGAGCACATTGCGTTGCGCCAACTCCGTGGCCGCGAGCGCGCAGAGCAGGAGAACCAGCAGCTCAAAGCCATGCTGCTGGGTCAGCTCAGTATCGCTGGTCGACTCGACCAGTCGTCGAACAAGCGGCAGCTTACAGCGTTCCCTGACGCCACTGCGAGTCGCCCGAGTACAAGCAGCCACCGCCTGTCGGACACGCCCGCGTACCTCCCGAGCGTCACGAGCAGCGCGGCGGTGATGGAAGCGCTGATCGACACGGTGGACGCAGCGTACGAGCAGCTGGACGCCGTGTTTAAAGAGAACGAGATGGACCAGTGGCGGCGCGAGCCGAGGGCGTACGCGCAGACGAAGACGCGGGTGACGCATGAGACGGGCGAAGAGACGACGTACTTGGAGCTCGTCGAAGTCCGGCTCATCCCGTTCGACGTGAAAGCCGTGGGCGACTACCTCTGGCAGTCCATGCGCAGCTGGCACGAGAAGCACAGCTCGTACTCGTTCCCGTGCACGGACCGGCCGGACGACACGTTCGCAGTGAGCTACCGCGTCGAGTCCCGGCTCGGGCCGTCGCAGGACAAGTACTCGGCCGCGTACAAGCTCGTGAAACGGCGGTACGTGCGCAGCGACGAAGAGCTCGTGGTCGTCTGGAAGTCGCGCTCGGACGGCGACAAGGCGCTCGCTGGCTTCGCGACGAACGAAGTCGGGTGGATCGTCGTCACTGCGGTGCCGGCAGTCGACGACGCGGCGCCGCCCATGACTGCACTGCGTGCCTGTGTGCACATTTGTCCGCAGCAGACGAGCGGCGGGGCGGCGGCTTCTCCGCCTCCTTCGTCGTCCTCTGGCTCCGAGCCTGGCGGCGACAGCCGCCGACTGCTCACGGACCTCGTCATGGGGAGCTTCGAGAACGACGTGAACTCGATCAACTTGGCGATGGAAAACCTCCTCATGGACGACCTGCGGCGACCTGTGGGCAGCGACGCGAGCGTCACGAGCGCAGATGACGAGCGCGTCCCGCCCGAGCGCATTCACTACGCAGCGGTCAAGTCGGACGAGCCGCAGTAGTGACGTGCGCGTGTGTATGTGTGTGAAAAAGGACGGACGGGATGAGATGGAGGAGACTTAATACAATGTGGTGGGTCCAGGATAGTCAAGTTCGTCCCACTTATGATGGGCTGGGTCGGGGGTTGAAAGTGGTGATTGGGGAGCAATGAAAGCGGCTCGCTGGCAACCAGTAGCTCCAAGTCATGATGGACGAAGCGGTCTGATACGCAGGAGCCCACAGTCGCAGCTTTACAACCGTCCCTTTGAAGAGCACTCGTGACGCTCCGCTTCAATGAGCTCTTTTGTGTGTGCCGTCGCAGGCGAGAGTTCAGCATGTTTCTCCCTTGTATCGCGTAATATATGGAAATTCAATCCCGTTTACAGGAATTTGCAGTTAAAAACATTGGAAACAGTGACACTCAAAGTGTCCACTTGTTCGGAGCGCATTATCGGTTCTCTGACGACCCCCCACGCGAAGCGATGGCCGCCACGATCGACGAGAGCTCGCTGCTCTCCGAGACCGAGGACCTGCTCGCGTCGCTGGACGACGCCGCCTTCGAAAACCACCTGCCACGGTCCGTTGTCGACAAGAAGAAGGCGCCGCCAGAGCTCACGCGCAGTGCAGAGCTGCGGCTGCTACGCAAAGCGGCCAGTGAACTCGAGATGCAGCTCGTGCTCCTGCGCCAGCGGCGCCGCTCGAGCCTGCTCGTGCGCGGCAAGCGCTTGCAAATGTGGCAGCAGCTCGCAGAGCGCCAGCACCACATGCGGCGCCTCACTGAGGCCGAGAACCGGCGGCTCAAGGCTTACGTGAACGACCTCTTGAGCGGTAGTACCGGCGGTGTGCTGCCCGTGTTCCCCAAGCAGCTGCAGCTCGACCTGGAACAAGCCATGATGAAGCGGTCACCGAGTCCCGCACGCTCTCTCCAGCCGTTACGAGCGTCCAGTGCGTTCGACGCGCTTCTCAACCGCTTGGACGCTGGCTTTGCTCAAGCCACTGCCATGTTCTGCGAGAGCGGACTCGACTCGGACCTGACAGAGCCGCGCTCGTTCGCTGAGAAGCGGACGCGGCGTCTCGGCCAGCCGTGCCAGTACTTCCAGCTGGCGGACTTGCGGCTCTCACCGTTCCCGTGGCAGAGCTTTGGCGACGCAACGTGGCGCAGCAACAAAGAGTGGCACCTCCGCGACGGGCGGACCGAGCACCCGGTCCTGGACCGGTCCGAGACGACGTTTGCAGTCCAGTACCGTGTGGCGCACGAGCCGCTCGGCGAGCAGCACGCTGTGCACTACAAGTTTGCGATGCGACGGTACATGCTGGCGGATCAGATGGTGCTCGTGCTGACGACCCAGTGCGACGGCGAGAACGAGCTCGCGGGGGCGAGCGCCCACACAGTCGGCGTCTTGGGGGTCCATAGTGTCGACCTCGAGTCGGCCGCTGAGCCAGAGACGTCGCCAGCCACTGTCGTCCGGTCGTGCATGCACATCTTCCCAGCGTCCTCTGCCCGTGACGACGTGGAAGCAGAAGCCAAGACGCGGCATCTCGTGCGTCTCATGAGCAGCTTGTTTGAAGACGACGTGGCGTTCATGCGACAGCGCGTCGACACGCTCTTGCTGCGCACGATGCGAGGCAACCGCAGTGCGCAGCTGCTCGGAGGCGTCGCGGATGGCCCGACGCGAATCACGTTTCGGGGAGCGGATGCAGTGTATTAATACCGGTATGAACACCAATGAATGCTGAAATGGGCAAGTACAGTCGTCGTCAGCTTGTGTCATTGACCAGCAAGGTGGCTTAAGGGAGATGCTGGCGATTGCGAGACTGGGATTGTCACGAGTGGCTTTGTCTCCGTGTCTACTTGGTCGACTTGGTCGACTTGAGGTGGTCGCTGCAGCTCGAGCTGTTTGTACCGGTATTCGGAAGGTATACTATTTCATTTTTCATCTGCAAATAGTGAACACAACTGATGCGCTCAGAATCAGACTCTGATGCGAACCCATGTGTTCTCACCAGCTCATCACCTGATGAATCCACCACTTTCTTGATCTCCGCCTCATGCGATTGTGCGACTCCACCACCGCCGAGCACCCGAATGGAGCGCCACGAGCGATCGGTGCACGCTGTGCCGCTCCTGGACGACGATCTGCTCTTCTCCCTTTTCGCTCCACCAACAGACGAGCGAGAAGACGCGCCCGTCGCGAAGCCGCCCGTCCCCGAGTCGGCTGCTGGACCTGAACTGGACGAAGCTCTGCTCCTGGACGAGACTGAGGCGCTGCTGGAGATTCTCTTGCCGGTAGCGTTTGCAGACTCGTCTCACGACAACGTAGAGACGGCTCCAGCTGCGTGTGCTCCGAGCGTGGACGCCACAGACAGCGGCTCCAGTGCGGTCGAGAGCGACAGCAGCATCGCAATGGCGGCAACTCCACACCCGTTAAAGGCCACGCCCACACGCTTGCACAACCCGAACCGGAAGCGCACGACCAAGCCAGGCAGCATGCGCAATCCGTCGCGCGAGCGGCTGCAGGACGAGCTCGAGTACTTGCGTAAACAAGTGCTCGTGCTCGAGACGGTGCTGGAGAGCACGCCTACGAAGGCAACGCCAGCGGCTGTGGCGACACACAAATGGGAGCGTATCGCGAAGCGCCAGCGGGCCGGCAGTGAGCACGCGTTGTCGGAGAACAAGCGCCTGCGTGGCATGCTGGCGCTCCAGCGAACGCTCGTCGTGGGCATGGAAGAGACGCTGTACAACTGGCCACACAGCGCTGTGGAGCCGACGCTTCCATCGCTGGTAATGGCGTTCCCAGCCAAGACGCGGCACAAGACGGTGCGTCTGGAGCCTGGAGACGACGTGCTCTTCGCGATGCTCGTAGCAGAACTGGACGACGCCTACGTCCACGTCGCCGACATGTTCCAGGCCGCAGGACTCGATCGCTTGTCAGACGCGCCATTCTCACAGACGTCGTTCCAGATCAGGAGCGATGGGAGCTTCAGTCGCCAGCGGTCAGTCGTTGAGGTCGTCACTGTTGACGTGTCGCCGTTCGAGTTCGAGATGATGACGCGGGTGACGCGGATCGCGAGCGAACGCCTGAGCGAGAGCACGGACACCGTCGCGTACGACGGCAGCTGGGACTCGGAGCACGTGTTCGCAGAGAAGTGTCGCCTTGAGCGTCCATTCCGTAGTGGCAGCGGCTCTACTGTGACCATTGACCTGCTCACAGCGATGAAGGAGTTTGTCTTTGACGACCGCGTGGTCGTTGTCTGGCGCAGTATCTTCAAGAGCGACGCGCACTTCCCCGACTGCTACGTCCACGAGGCCGGTGCGCGCGTCACAACGCCGCTTGGGCGAAGCAGCACTGTCGAAAAGTCCGTCGTGCACTTTGAGCCGAGGCGGTTCGCGTCCCCAGCGACAGGCGTGCGCGCCGACAGCGACGTGCTCACGGATCTCGTCCTGTCGTCGTACAAAGACGAGGTCGACGAGCTAGAGGAGCTCATGGACGGCATCCTCATTGAGGAAGCGAAGCACCACAGTCCGCCGTAGGACCTGGGAATTGAGAGTTTGACCGGCAAGACTCACGACATATCGGCCACGGTATGTGGTATGTGCGTTCTGTCCAAATCAAGCGTGTCTTGAGCTGCACAGCTTTCTGGGCGCGCTCATCGAGACGAGACTGTCTTGCTTGTATTCTGGTAGATACTGCAGTACTTACTGGACGAGAGAACGACAAGTCGCAGTGACCTTTCACGGATAAACTGTTTTTGTTTGCCT
>JAASGD010001494.1:0-10364 GCA_023334115.1 Globisporangium megalacanthum | reverse complement strand
GCGACGTTAGATAGTTGAGCGGCGGCAAACAGATCCATCCATTGTACCATTCTATAGAGCACACGTAGGAGAATGTGTGGTCGCACTGTGCGGGGTGGAGAGGGCCCGAATCCTCCTCCGTTTGTGAGTTTGCGATGAAGTCAACTTCAGCAATTGTGAATATTAAAAAAAATGAATGATTCTTTTGGTGTTGACTCGAACGATTCTTGTCTTCACCTCAAATGACAACACAACATTCTCCACCCCGCGCAGTACGACCACACATTCTCCTACGTGTGCTCTATAGAATGGTACAATGGATGGATCTGTTTGCCGCCGCTCAACTATCTAACGTCGCCATGTCGGTCGCCTCCCTTTTTACAGTAGAGAAAATCGATACAAAATATTCCCCTCCCAAAAGAGGTGGTTCATGCAATACTGAAAGTTGTATGCCGAACAATGCGTCTATAGTTTTGCACAGGGGTCTATCCCGATGTAATTCGATGCTCTTTTGCTATTCGGTCTTTTTTCGCTCTCTTTTCGCTATGTTGCTTCTTTTTATCACTGGTATCGCCTCCTAAAACGCCGCTTTCAAAAACGAAACTGAACAAAGTTACAGCCGAAAAAGTGGGTGCGTCTATAGTTTTGCGCAGCACTGTACATCTTTTACATCTCGTTCTGCCAACAGTACTTTAAAGCACAATTTAATTCACGACGTACTAGTTGAAAAGCGAGAGGAGTACCGCTGGAGACGTCGCGGACAAGAGCTCCACAGGAGCGTCTAGAGCATGGAGCAGCCCTGCCCATCGTTGACAGGCGGTGGTAAGTATTATCGTATCCATTCGTCCGTACGTACATCCGGACGTCTTCGACTCCTCGCGACCACGTCGAGAGGTCAAGTCGAGAGAGGCTGCATCTCAAAGTTTTTTTTGCAGTTGTAAAAGCAATTATGGGTACTCGCCACTTTGCAGATAAAAGTCGTTTTGATCTGCAAAAATCGTGTTCACTGTCACTGCCATCCACACAAAATCCAGAGCTTTCCGTGCTCAGTGCGGCATTCAGTCTATCCTCCACACCAATCACGCTAATTGTAATTTGAGCAAATCATCACACCAAATTTGGCGAGTTAACACCAGACAGGGGCCAATATAGCGTGTCTCCTCCAAATGTGGCGTGACGAAAACATCTCGATTTTGTATGAAGTCGATTTTGGCGATCACAACCGACAAATACAAGCAAAAATGAAACAAAATCAACTTCACACATGCAGATATACAAGTAGAGATAGCGCTCGTACTGAACATGTATGTTGTGGCGACAGCGCCAAGGCCGACAAGAAGAGTAGCACCTTCTAGATGAGGCTCACTTCTAGAAGAATTGCCAGCTCGATTCCATTGTCGTCCCCACACTCAGCGTGTAGCACAAGCATGCGTTGCAAGTTGGTGGTTTGCATACAGTATTTTGACTTGTGGGTGATTTTGGCGAGATCGATGCAGAATCGTCACTGTAAGTTGTATATACATTTCTCGGAGCGGTACATTTCACGCAAAAGGAGGGTTTACACGACAAATTTGGCGAAATCGGTGGGGATGCTCTTACCAGTACAAGGCGGTAGGTGTATGACACGACTGAAAGACATCAAAACACGAGTTCAACATGCCGGAACGTTTCATAGAGGATTAATTTCGGATCGGATCAGGATAACGATCAGGTATTTACTGCGTTTTGATTGGTAGATAATCAGCCCTGATGTATATTTTTTAAAACCGCACTTGGCCGAGCAGAGGACTTTGAGGCGGGGATGGGGCAGACCGCGCAGCGGCCCCCGCCTCTTTCACGCTTCGGGTTGAACACAAGGTGCATTGCAATCGCGAGATAGTACTACCTATCGCGAACGCATTGCAGACGCACCATGTTCGAGAGCTCGGGCACTGAGTTCCTCGTTTGTACCCGCTTGCCAAACTCAGGGAAGTCAGCAGAAATGCAGAATTGGCGAAAGGAAATCCAACTTCCTCCCCGCTTGCCGTCCTCGCTGCATAACTATCAATGATAAACGAGCCGAACGATTCCGGAACTGAGTTGTCGGGAAACTGGCCCTCTTTAATCACTATTCAGCGTCCAGTAGAGGTGATTAGTCATCGTGTGTACATTCTTGAAGTCCCTCCAAGCACTTCTGAGAACGGCGCTGTGCGCTCAAATTATTCGGAGTGGACAACCCTCCGTCCCGAAGAAGTTACGGACGTTAGCCTTGCTTAGGATAGGCGAGTACAAGCGCTACATGACGCTAACGATCATGTACTTGATTTTCGACCTCGCGTCGTGCTTAGGTATCGGCTGCCGGGCCAAGGTAATGCACTTCTGCTACCCTCGGCAGAGATTGACGATCTTGTTGTAGTCAGCACGATTCGCGACGAACATGTCTGCTAGACTGCGGCGTTGCTCCGCAGTTGGATAATGCCGTGTCTTGAACACGCTGTTGGCATCATCTTTCTGCTGCTGCGATGGCTTATGAGCGGTCTGCGACTGAGTCATCGTGTGTGTTGACGACATAGGTACGGGCTCTGAAGATGAGAACTTCGTAGTGGATAAGGTTTTACCCTTGCTGGAGGCGTCTGCGTTCGATCGACGGGTCTTCTACCGCAGCCGACAGTATCCGGAGGTAAACGCTTCGCGAGAAATCTTCGGTCTCCTGACCTACGACATTCTGAAGACATACCACGATGTGAGGTGTTTGCCGAGTCTTTGTTTGTGCGGTTGTTAACAGAACACCGACAAGACGACTATCTGTATTAGGTGCGAGGTGCGGCGGGTGTCAACGTTGCTTTTTCGTCTTTCACCAGCGCCGATGAAGTTGTTGTTAATATTCTGTTCAAATTTCTCTCGCGACGGCATGCGCGCGAGTCGAAGCTGAAGAAGGCTCAAGCAGCGCCACGCCACGCCCCCAGCGGTGGTAATCAGAGATTCTGTGCCAGCTAAAAGTCAAAGCGCCACTGACGTCCGCAATGAAGGGGTGTACGAGAGCTTGGTGGGCTTGATGTACAGGCAAACCTCTCAAATTGATACATGGTCAAATATGAACACTGTCATACTACAAATGTGCCGCAATATCGAAGTGAAGTAACTAGCTCAACGTATTAATTGCCATAGTCAATTATCTAGGTTTAAATATCTGTGAGGTTCTAGTGAACATATGTGCTTCTGTTCATTATACACTTCCACTGAATGTTAGACAAAACATGTGGCTGCCCCATCGCAAGCAGAACTGAGTGCAAATTCGAATTGAGCGATTCTGTTTGACTACATGATTCTGAAGGTCAAGAGCAACATAGCAGTTAAATGTACAAACCAAAAAACACACAGCCAAAATTGGTCGTTTTGGTAACGGCATACGACCCGGAGGTGAGAGGTATCTGACATTGCCGATAGCCTGACCGCTCACAAGAGGCTTGCTGTTTACTAGTACTTGCCTATGGACACCCACCTCTGTTGAGCTGTACGCGTCGTGCTGGCGTGGACTCCCGAATTGGCGGAGATCTATAGGGGGAAATAATAAAAGCAATACTTCTAGCGAATTCGCGAAACCAATAAACTCCTATATGTGTTCAATAAACTTTCGTACTGGTGTATCAATCTCAGAGGTTTGCCTGTACCTGTGACTTGGTCGAGTTGGGGTAAACTGCAAGTGTTTTCGTTTGGTGCACTATCTGTGGTTCATTGAAAGGGAAGTTTACATTTTCAATGAAAAGAGAAGTTCACTTTTTGACTAAAGTGGAAAGTCACTTTCCAAATTGAAAAACGAAAGTTTACTATATGACCAAAAAAGAAAAGTTAACTTTCTGATTAAAAAACGGAAGTTCAGTTTTCAAATAAAAAAGGGAAGTTTACTTTTTAAGACCCTGTCTCTGTGTCGTGGAGGCGAGGCACCATACAAAGTATTTCAATGTGAAAAACATCTTTTTGAATACTCCTCCAGTCAGCAAGGTTAGACATTCATATGAAAGCTCCTTGAGATACAAGCAGGATCATTCAAACGCATTTCATGTCTGCTGCGTATGAGCTGATCTATGGCGATTTAAAAATTCTATAATCTGGCGGCCCACCAAAAATCTTGTAATTTTGTCTCACGGCTTGACATTAATGCGCTTTATGTGTCCAAAATGAGGCAGAAAGTACATAGGTTCAGACAAACTCTCGCAATCCTGTAATGTAAAGCAACCAGGCTAAACCAGGACAGAACGTACACGCCTTCATTGCTAATTCTCAGCCGCAATACTAATTCAAAACTTGTACATCTTATATTACGTACGCTATATATTGTTCAAGAAGACGGATCGCTTTTTAAACTCTTACTATGTGATTTTTTTAAAATTACTGGTACTTAAAATGGTAATTTTCGAGCCCTCAAGATTTCGTAATATTTGAATGCCTCTGTCTGTGATGCTTTTTAGAGGCCGCAAACACGTGCGTCTATGCCTTACGAACCAGGGGTGTCTGCATACAAGTTTTCGTTGTTTTCGATAGGAATACTGACAATGATTTTTTTTGTCAGAAATTTTCGGCCTCCTTGACTTAGTGACTGGGTGTTAATTGGAAAAGAGAATCAAAAATATGTTTGCTCCCGCATAGCGTTGGTTTATTCCTTGGTAGTTACTTCCTCTGTACTACTCTGTTCCTGAAAAAAGCACGAAGCCTAATCCGATGACCGCATTTCATCGTTTTATCGCCAATTTGTGGCAAATGTAGGTCTCAACGTCGGCTACATTTATGTGTACAGAATAGCTCATAAACGACCCAATTGATCTGGATACAGAGCTTACAGAGTTTTTAGAGTGACTTTCCCCCATAATCTGATTTCGAAGCTTAGAATAACGTCGCCCAACCATTTGATTTATGTCACTATTAATTTTGTCTTGTTGGGAGGAATGACATATGAGTTTTTCTATTGCCAAATCAGAGCGTTTAATATTACATGCGTAATTACATACTACATACTCAAACTAAGTCAATTTTCGGGCTTTCGACCTAAAAAGTGGGATCGTGCTCTTTTTCATGAACGGAGTAGTATTTAACAATACCGTGCTGTGCACGGAGAAGCTCTGGATTCTGTGCATGTTGTGATGATATTTTTTTTGTGTGGGACTTCAGTGTCATGCTATCAAATACTAAAGGGGCTTATCTCTTCATGTACTTTATCAATTACGGTACATAATATCTGGCTTACTGTAATTGGAAGAATTGTAGCTATTGGGATAAGAGAACACAACAAAACCGTCCAGTCATTAGGAAACGGATACACAAATCGCAACCTTGGTCCCGTAATGCAGCCGTCTGACGATGAAGGGCAGCGCGAGACTCATCACAGTGGCTGGAAATGTTGCCAGAAAGACGCCCACGGCGTTTATTGAGAAACGAGGTAGTATCCAGGGTCGTCGTCGACCTTCAGATTCTAGCAACTCCACGTGCTTTCAAGCGCAGTCTACTGACCAGCCTATGCTCCGGCAAGGTCACATCTGGCGACCACATTGTCGTTTGCTAGCGCGTTTTTCATCCAGTGCTTGTCAATGAAGCAGATCGCGAGCATTGCAGCCCGCTGCTCGCCCAGCGTTAGGTCGCCGTCGATGTCATTGCGCACGGCATTAATATGGAGGTGTATAAACCCCACCAATCTCGTGAGGTGTCACTCTTAATTACACAAAGTCATTGTTAGGCTCATCTTTTGATGCGTCAACTTCAGAGGGAGGGTAAGAACGGTAATACTGACATAGCACCTGCTGGTAGCATGGGTTTTTAATCACGACGTCAGATCCCAACAAACACCGCGCTGTGGTTAACGCTGTGGTCTTGGGCGCGTATCTTTTTGGCGGCGACAGGAATACAACAGTAGCGGCAGCTGAGCTCACGTCGCTTTTCGCGGTCGTTTAATTCTTGTACTTCAGGGATAGTGCAATCGTGATGAGGAAGGCTATGACGTCATCGCCGACCATGTTATCACCGGATAAACGGCACAATCGTTCGCTGCGCCAAACAATGGAATCAAAATTGAATAAGTGCTAAACGAGATATCCCCCTCGAATTCGACGCACAAAATAAACACATGAACGTTATTAGAATACTCATGAAGCGTGGAAACTGAACTTCACAGACGCATCTGAACAAGGCCGCACCCTTATATTAACCAACGCGACCGCCCTAACGCAACGCCGCAACAAACCGTACCCAGAGCGTTTGTTACCACAACGAAACATGGTGTCCGCGTGTTTGTGCCGCTTGTGGATTTTGTGGTGGAGGTTATCCGATACAGTGTCATTGTAGCGCATAGCACCACACAAGAAGATATCGATGGCAGTTAATGGTAAATGTCAGACGCGCCGCTAAAATGATGTCATCCGAATGCTGATGGCATGCAGCGAAAAAACGAACTACACGACGTAGATGGTAATTGGTGCAGATTTTTGCAGTACTCTCCATTAACATTCAAGCGGTGGAAGCAACATGCTTACTTAAAGCGAACGACGAGCGCTTCCGTATGTCACCCAGTACGTCTGTGGCAAAGTTGAATAAAGGATCCGTAAGCTGATGCTGAAGTGGACACTTTGAAACGGTGTGGATGGTCAACACCATTGTGCAGCTCAGTCTCATTGGTCGGGATAAGTTACTGTCTCCAGCCCGCGGACGCCGTAAAAAATGTAGACGATAGCACAAGCTACTCGCACATTTACTCTCTGTGTTAAAAGACCACGAGAATATCACTCAAAAAGCTGATGTAGGGTACGCAGGTGGTGGCCAGAAATCCTACTATGAAATAATGTTTCGCTGAACGAAATAACAGCGTTGTCCTTATAGATGCGTTTCTGCGTCGAGGTGTGTACTTCGGCCATCGACCGAATGGTCTATGCAATTATACGCTTTAAGTGGTGATGACTGACTTATGGTACGTGCTTGCACATGGAGCTGCCGTGGACTACGAGCACAGTGAGCACCGTACCACGGATACACTCAACAATAGCAAGTTGGCTGAACCTAAAAAACGAACTATTGCTTGCGACGCTGCAGTGATATCAAGGGCTACGTTGGTATAACTACTTTCAACTGGACACCACAACGCGGAACCGTGTAGGAGATCGTTGAGCTGCAAGAGTACTCTGCTGAAGATAGTGATGGTCATGATTACCTATCGAACACCAAACAGTAAACACCAAGTGTGTCGACTGAAACGCTCCGAGGTGGCACAGACCCTACAGTCAGTGACAATACCGACAACAGCGGTTGCCGTCGCGAAGGAGCGCCGCTGTGTACAAATGGTCAGACGACTCGCTCAGTCCGGCCCCAAGTTCGGCGCACAAGCGAAATCTAGTATGCGGCTCGTAATCGTGCGTTGTAATAGCGGCTAGATTGTTCTAGTAGTCCGGAAAGCCATTCTGTGATGTCTCAGTGCAGATTTAATTGTGGGGTGGTCTCCAAGCTGGATCGGCCAAATCCATCTTCACAACAGCGATTCATTGTCACTCCGCTATTTTCAATAGAGCAAGCTTCAATCAAGTGATTTGTGGTGAAGGTGACCCGAGCGTCGGTCAACATCACATATCAATTATACGGTTAGAGCGTACCACATTGCATAGGTAATTGTGCATATGTATAATATATTACGGTGGAATTTTACACCGTGACATGAAGTTGAGGAGGTGTGGTAGCACGAATGTGGTATAGTAACCCTATCCTGAGCAAAATCACGGCAAGTCAAAAATATTAAATATTCCATTAGATTTTGGAAATTTATTTACCGATCGTTGTATTGCGAAATAAATGACGAAATGTAATGTATAAGGGGTGGGACCTAATCAGACCTCCAGTCGGAAGGCTGTAACTACTTTGGATAAAATCCAGAGAATTATTGGACATTCAACCTCTAAAAGTAATCTTGCGTAGCGTGCGTCTCCTTATCGCCAACAAATCGAATAAAAAGCATCAACTCCTCCTCCGCTTTTCGTCAGTATGTATCAGTGCTCTCAGCTCTCAAATTGACTGAATTAATGGTGCACAAAGTCTCCCGCTCGACTGCCACCCACACATCTCTACCCGCTGGTATTTCGCAACGCCAACAGAGGCACTAGGGCGTATACGATGGGGAGCATGAGCGGAAGGGCAAGGCGAAGCATCGTCAACGACACTCTGCGGGTCAGTATTGATGCCGTGGTGGACGTTGCAAATTTCTGTCACTAGGAGGCAATGTTGGTGCACCGCGACCTGTTTGAGCGGTCGATCGCCCCTTTTCGGCGTATGACGTATCTAGTGACGCAGTTGGCGACAACAAGTTCTTTCTTGTGGTGAAGTAGCGCTTGTGCGCGAAAGTCACATTACCAGCGTTTATTTTGCGTGGTTCCGAGCGATTGGGGGCATCCACATGAACATTGAGCAGGTTTGCAAAATTAACCCCTGTTAAAAATGAAGCATCCCAATCGTTTCGGTACGACACGTTTCCACTTTGTTCAGACTTGCTAAGTTAAACACTGTAAAAATAAAACGTCTTAATTATTAAAATACACAACATTTCCGATATATCCCAATCATTAGGGATCGGAGGAAGTAGCGATTACTAATGTGTATACCGTTAAAAATTATGCATTTACCAGTGGCATTTTTATTAACGTGTGATGGACAAAAGTGCAATTGCAATTTTTCATTCCGTTTCTTTGATACTTCAAAGGGTCGATCTCTCTCTCCGTACTGTAAGTTTATACGAGCATGCTGTTGCATCCAGGTCGCTGCCTCGTGCTTGCTCTACAGCAAGCTGGCGTCCTAGCTGTTGCAGTGCTAGTCGTTGGTGCAGGTTGCAGGTGGTGCTTGCCGCGAGATTGACTGTCACAGCGCCTCATGACTCGCCAAGTCTGTGACTGGCGTCGTTATCGAAGGTTGGTTGCTGCGGTCGTGTCGCTTCCCTATACAACCGCCTTCTAACGCAACATGTGTTGCGTGCGCGCGTGTAATGCAACACAGTAAGCAGAAGTTGCCAGCTTGCTATGGTTGCCACGTACTGAGTCAGTACTACTGACACTGTCAGCCTGACAAACACGCCAAAATGCACGAACAGAGTTCAATTGCTGAAGTGCAAATAACAATTTGTATGCTGCTAGGATTGAAGGCGCAACCATTTTTAATAGAATATAACAATAATTACCCTGTAAAAGTGGGTAAAAATGAGTAGTGGTTATTGAAGGAGTATAATTAGAAATCAAAACTACCCCACATTAACCTAAACTTTGTGCAAGTGCTTCTTCGCATGGTGCTTGCGGATCGTGTCTGCGGTCACGAACGTTAGACCGCATGCAACAAACGCGAAGTCATGTAGCTCTGTTGGTAGCTACGAAGCGCTGTAAGAGACGAGAACTTGCTGACCTGGCAATTATTGCAAATTCATTCCGCTCGCCTGGGAATTTGCACTGTGTCCAAAGTATGCGGCCTCTCCAAGATGTGATGAAACCCAAAAAGCGCCAATTGACGTCTCTGTACTATGATGATGTGGGTCACCAAATCTGGCGGACGCGATGTCCTTAGGGAGTGGGGAGAGAGTTACGGGGTAGACTCCTCCACTCGTTGGTCAGTACCTCACTTGTGGTCCTTGGGTCCTTTGCACCTGGGGGATACTTGGACGGCAAAGCCAACCGTTCACCACGCCACCACTCAGTTCCTTGGGTTCCACTCGCTCGGCGGGACTTTGGGGGCACACACGCACTCAAAGGCGTTGGGGCCTGGGGACCCGGTCGGGGCTTCACACACGTCGATGCCGAAGGGCCCCTGCCTTCGACAGACTCTTGGTCGACGCTGGCCCCTGGGGACGAACGGACCCTTGGTAGACACCTGACCCCGTGGGACACAGACGGATCCTTGATCGATACCTGGCAACTCGTGCACAGGCAGATCCCACTCGCGGCAATACGGAAGGACACACTCGTCGACTCTCCGTACGCCTGGCATTCAAATAGACGTTCTTGGGCAACAGCACCTCGGCACACACACCCTTACTCTTCCTTTCACTCGCAATATGGAACTCCGTGCACAGGCCCCCCGGGATGGGAACAAACGCACGTGTATGGACACACGGATTACCGGCCTGGGGTTACCAGGGAACCGATATATACAGGCTTAGCAGCCCCTTATCTCACTCAAACACACTCGTGCACACCCAAAACTGGCACCCCGAGAACACACTGCCAAACAAACCACCAAACACGCACACCACCGAGGATACCTGTCTTGAGCCGTGGCGGAGCTTGGGGAGCTGAGGAGAGGGTGGTCTTGAGGACTTGAACGCGAAAAGGGATCTGTATTGTTGGGCTGGCCTTTTGGCCGGGCCTCAAAAAACCTCCCCCAACTTAATAGGGGGCGGC
>JAASGD010001493.1:0-10364 GCA_023334115.1 Globisporangium megalacanthum | reverse complement strand
TCTTTGTGTTGTAGATATCTCGCTCTGTGAGAAGGCAAGACCCGTTCACTGCTGTGAGTGCTGTTAGAATGTCTCGAGCTTTCGACCCACCTTCCGTCATCTTCTTTATGACTTCAACATCATCTTTGGTACGCGTCCGAGCCATCGCCAACGAACGGATGTCTGTTGTCGGCGCATGGTTGTAAGTTTTGCGTTGGAAGTCGACATACCAACGCCCGCTCGCGAGCCGAAGAACAGATTTCCACTTGCAGCCTGTCAATATCGTAGACGTCTACTTTGCCCTTGTATGCGGCGCAATGGCTGCCTTGTACGTACCTGCACACGCGCACTCGTAGTCGTGGCGTGTTGCGACTCCTGTCTTTGTCTGGCGGCGGTTGTCACGCTTCTTCTTGAGCGCAAAACCTGCTTCATGACACACCTCACGAAGCGCTGACACACCATCCTCCACTGTATTAAACCCCTTCGCGTACTCCCGCGAAAACGTTTCGTCGTCAAGACCGAACGATCGCTCTCCACTGTCGTCAATAGAGCTCTGTGCGCTCATGCCTTCTGCTTCTCCACTGTCGTCAATAGAGCTCTGTGCGCTCATGCCTTCTGCTTCTCCAATGTCGTCGCGGCTGTTGCAGCTAGCAACTGAGCAATTTGCTAATTGTGAACCTTGCCACTCTCTATCGATAGCAATCAAGTCGGCGTAGTTGGCGAGAATGCAGCTTCGCCGGCGAGCCAGGGAGTCTATTGTTGTACATGGCAAATTACCACATTGTTTAGCTCTGTCCTTCTAGCTCGATGGATGTTTGAAGCGACATAGATGTCTGTCAGCCAAAACGGAGGTATACCCACCGTGTAGTGGGCGAGCTTGCACTCTTTGTCCGCAAGCGAGATTCTCTTCTGTTCACTGAGACGCATTGTATTCGAACTGATCTGTAGAGCACAACTGATGCCCCACCGGCATCCTGCATCGCTCGGTAGCGATGTAGGTGACTTGAAGACGAGACGATATATCGCCGATCAGCGAGCGAGTGTGCAAACGACGACAGAGCTACCGTGGCAATTGTACTCTGACGCATACCTCCAAATTGATGTTCACCAGCTTTCTCGCATCGCTGTCAAGATATGGACGTTGATGTCGAGGCGAACGAAGCAGATCTCGCTGCGCTGTGAGCGATTGTGCCTGCGTCAGGCATGTGAACGACTCGTCGTACCGTACGAGTACTTGTACAGTAGTTTCTGATTTCCAATGTTAGTTCAGTACAGAGCATTCTGTAATCATCTATGTGGTGAACATCATTTCCAGTCAGTTTGATTACGTAAGTGAGGCAGAGTATCGTTTTGGTGAGGCTGGATCCGTTCCGCCTCAGAAGGCGACTCCATTTTATCGGGGGATTGCGCAACACTTTTGTCTACGCAAACCCTCACTTTAACCACTATCAAATTCAAATAGCAGCCCTGGATATACTTTAATCAAGTAGTTTCTTGTCCACGGTGTTGATGTTCCCTCAAATATGGAGAGCGAGTAAGCACGTAATCAATTACGCTAGTGATAAATACGAGGTAAATCGGCTGTATACTAGTGTATACAGTCGATTTACCTCGTATTTCGGTACAGTGACGAGATCTTGACACCAAACTCGGCAATTCAACGACGAATTACCATGGTCGAGCTTGAGAGCGTGGTGCTCGCGCTGCTGGTCGCGGCCGCTGGCGCCATCTACGTGTTCCTGGTGGAGCTTCCCCGTCGCCGGGAGGTGGAGGACGCGCAGCGGCTCAAGCAAAAGGTCGCAGAGCAACACGCCGCCGCCTCGAAGAAGCCGCAAGCAAAGCCCAAATCCAAGCGCGTGGACGTGACCGCCGAGAAGAAGCGCAAGCAGCAGCCAGAGGTCGAGAGCTCGGCCCCCGAGCACGCCGCCACGCTCCATGTGCTCGCTGGGCACAAGTACGCGCTCACGTGTGCCGCCTACAGCCCAAACGGCCGCTTCGTGGCCACTGCGAGCACAGACCGCACCGTGCGCATCTTTGCACGCGACGCACTGCATGACAAGAGCGCGAAGCCCGCGGTGATTTCGACCGAGTACGACCACGTTACAGCCATGACGTTCAGCTGCGACGGCAAGCTGCTGGTCGTCGTGACGGAAGGCGGACAGCTCAAGATGTACCGTACGATACTGACTTTCAATGGACCAACGATGACGACGGGGCGTCATCATAATGGGGATGGTAGACGACTGATAATACCGGTATATGGTGCTGCGTTGTAGAGAAGCTGCGAGTGAAGCCGGAGCTCGTCGCCGAGTTCCCAGTCGCCCACAAGACGGACGTGCACTCGGTGCTCATGAACGACCTCGGCAACGTATGTACGCACTGGCTGCTTAAAGGACGAGGAGGACAGGACTCGAGTCAATGGTGTCACTAACAGGAGCGTGGGTGTCTGGTCTCCGTCACTATGATGTCTCCAGTGGGCGACGCTCGTCACGTGTGCAGGCGGCGCCGACACGGACGTCAAGTTCTGGAGCCTCAGCGGCCAGTTGCTCCAGGTCGTGAACACGAACCAAGTGGCCAACTACCACTGCGTGGGCTCCAAGGACAACCGGTACGTCGCTGTCGCTGCGTACACGCCCGAGGTCAAGATCCTCGAGATCACGCGTGAGAAGAACGGACTCTTCAAGAAAGTGAACAAGATCATGACGCTCCAAGGACACCGTGTACGTCCCCGTCTTCCTGTGGCTCGCTTCTACTGTAGTCCATAGTATGGCTGCCGTGTGACCGGAGATGGACGCTTGCACTGATGTGGCAGACGGGCGTTCTGGACCTGGCGTTCAACGGCTCGGACACGGCGCCAGTCACACGCATGCTCACGGTGTGCAAGGACGCGTCCGTGCGGCTCTGGGACATCAACGGTGCGTCCGTGCGTGAGGCCGTTCTCTGTCGTTCCGAGCCGCCTGGTGCTCACGCACGGCCTCTCTCTCTCTCTTTGGCGTCGACAGTCCGCTACGTCGTGTCGGAGGACCCCAAGATGCTCACGACGTTCAGTGCGAGCGAGGCCAAGCCGTACCAGTCCGTGGACCTGTCGCCGAATGCCAAAGTGCGCTCTGTCGCACTCGAGCGACAGCATTGTGGACTGGCAGCTGAGGTGGTCCTTACACGCTGTGGTGCTGGCGTGTGTGTGTTATAGCTCGTCGTCGCAGCTCGCGACCACGACGTCCTCTTCATTTCGACGGCCGACGGGCGCGAGATCGAGACGATCCCACAGGCGCTTGACGGCGACATTGCCCGCGTTGTGTTCGCACCGAGTGGCGACGAGGTGCTTGTCGTGGGCAAGAAGAGCAAGGCCGCCAAGATCTTCCGCGCCCCCAAACTGTAGACGGACCGAGGGATCAAGGGTCAACTGCCACACAGTGGGAAGGAACCGTCTTCTCGCATCGACACCAACGACAACGAGCGTCTGATTGAATGACCCCCCCCTCCACTTGGGCACGCGCTTACGGCGTTGGCAGGATCTCCAGCAGTTCCCACTTGAGCATCTCGATCGTCTCGGCCAAGATCGTCTGGTCCGACCGCCTGACGACCGCCGCCATGCGCGCGTGCTCTTTCCACGCGCTGTCACTGTCGCTGTCGCCCTTGTTCTCCTGATCGTCGTCCTTGTCGTCGTCGTCCTCGTCGTCGCCAAACTCCTCCAGCATCTTCTGGAGCGTGTAGATGAGCCGCGTGAGCGTCGCGTGCTCGTTCGCGACACTCACGACCTCCCCATTCAGCGCCTTGGCCGCGAGCGTCTCGAGTTCGTCGCGCGAGCCGCACTCGATCTCTTGGATCCGCACAGCGATAAGCAACAGCTCGTTCAGCTCGCCTGTCGTGAGCTCGAACGGCGTCGACGTGTGTTCCAAGCCGTTCGCAGCGAGGAGCGCCGCTTTGTCACCAAAGCGGCTCGTCACGGCGGCGTCCATGGGGAGCCACACATCGAGTGCGTCGAATGGGTTGTGGTCGAGCACAAAGCCGTAGAGCGCGAGGAGCTTGTGGTTCGACAGCGCGCCGTAGTTGAGAAAGAGCTGGGCACCCGCGGCCCAGTGCTGGTGGCTCACGAGCTTGAACCGGTGCGAATCGAGGTCGACAAAGTGCGCCATCTCCGCCTCAGGGTCGTGGTTCAGCATGTCGAACACGGGCACCATCGCTTTCACACGCGTCATCCCAAAGAAGTCGACCGGAGAGCTGGACGAGGAGCTTGGCTCGGCTCCGTCGTCGCTTCCGTCAGTACCAGAGCCCTCTGCGACACGGAGCGACACGAAGCGGCTCCAGACAGTCGAGAGCGCCCACTTGTAGCGCTCGAGCGAGAAACTCGCGGCCAGCTGCGCACGGGAGAGGCCACAGCTGTCGCTGGCTGTACTCAGCGCATCGAGAAGCGGCGCAATCGCGTGCGTATAGAGCGCAGCGTAGTCAGCAGCGACTTTCTGCTGAAGTTGCTGCGTGATAAAAAAGAGGTTCGAGCCCCGCAAGCGATGGCGCGCATGTTCACTGAAAAAGAGCACATTACTGTACGCGGTCGGGAGCCGCGCGAGGTGTTCGCTCCAGCGGGACGCGGCGCCAGCCACGTGCGTCTCGAAGAGCAATGCGAGCGCGAGCTGGTCGTCTTCAGTGGCAGCGTCGCAGTGGCGGAAGAACGCGAGCTGCGCGAGTGGGTGCGGCGTCTCAGTCAGGTGCAGCGCCCGCACTGTGAGCAACGACTCGAGTGGGATCGAGAAGACCTCTGTGTGCGGCGCCACGTCCTCGGCGATGAACACGCCGCGGTCGCCGCTCGGCTCCTGCTCGTACACAAAGTCCGTGGCGATCGCGACGCCGAGTGTGCGTGCTGCCCACTCGTTGTAGCCGACAAAGTCGGGCATGGCCACGCACACACGGGAGCGAGCGAGGCGCTCGGGAAGAGAGACGCGGTGGCGAAAAGCGCCGCGAGTGTCTGTCGTCTGTGTGCCGCCAGCTGCCCGCGAGCCACGTGATACAGCGTCCGTCCGAGTTTGCTGTCTTTGCTGACAGAGTCGGACGCCGGGAGCTCTGGATGTACGCTCGGTGACCCACACTATCACTGTAGACAGTGTAGTAGTTTCTCCAGCATTGGATATAACAGAGCAATTGCTTGTCCAGCTACTTTGTCAATGAGGGACGGTGTTCAGATCCTCATGTAAGAGAGGCATGATAGAAACCACGAATGGCCTTTCTATCGCCATGCGAGCCTCACTCCTGCTGCTGGCAGCCCAGCCCCGCTCTTCTTCTCACGTTGGGTGCTTCAGCTTAGGAGCGTAAGTGCCGTTCTCGCCGCGAGTCGCGCGTGTCTCCTCTCTGGTGCGTGCGTGTGCGTGCTTTCGTGCGTTTCGTGCTCGTGGCAATGGATTCGTTCCATGCGGGCTGTCAGTCGGAATCGTCCCAGTGTGCGTGAGCCGAATTCTTCCGTCGATGTTGCTCACAGCGCATCATGTGGGACGCGAGGCTTCACGTTGGACGCGAACGAAACTGCGTATTTTGATAGAGAGAGAGTGTGTGAATGCGTGTGCTTGCGTGAACCACCATCACGCTGCCTGGCGCACGTGAGTGGCAACTGATGACGAGCTAACGCCTGAACACCTCGCAACACGAGCAGCAACCGAGCCCACACGGGTGGTGGAAAGAAGAGAAAGTGGATCTGGACCCCACGCTGACCGGACTTGACTGCGCGGTTGCAACCACACGAGCTGCTCGGGCAGCAGACCCACAAGGCCACTCGTCAGACCGCGATCCGCTCCGTGCCATGCAGAACCAGCCGCTGCCGCCGCCGCAGGACGACGACGTGTACGTGCGCCACTCGTGCGCACTGTCGCTACCTGCTGGTGGCTCACTCTCTCCCTCTCTTTTGTCACCATGCACCAGCCGCCGCCTCCAGGACCTGTCGATCGAGGCGTCCACCGCCCCCCACAACCACAGCGACGCGACACCGTTGCCGCCAGTGTCCGAGCCCGAGCGGGAGGCGGAGCAAGCGCCGAGCGGGCTCTGGTCATCACCGCTCAAGCGCAAGAACAAGCGCGCGAGCGTGAGTCCGACAGCGAAGAGGAAGTCGTCGCTGAGCGACGTGGTGCTCGTCGAGGGCCAGCTCGTCGTCGCCGAAGCGCACGGACCGCGTGAAGGGGACGCGGTTGTGCTGCACACGCTCGGATCGGTAAGCTCCTATGACTGCTGCTGACTGAGACTATGACTGGAGGCCATGGGACTGAACGGGTGGCTGGCGTGGCGTATAAACAGATCTTCTGTGTGCTGCTAGTGAAGAACCGGACGACACTGCACTTGGAGACCGTGTCGCCGCACAAACACCACCTCATTGAGCTCGAGCTCAGCGCCATGGCGCTCGTCGTCGCGACCAGCACCGACGAGCGCACCAAGTTTACGCTCCAGAGCCCGTCATTCGAGCCTGGACGGCCGAGCGCGTATGTGTTTGAGTGTGCGACTGCCGCTCACTGCCGCGCGTGGGTCGACGCGATCACAGGCTTCCGCACGCGTAGTGAGAGCCAGCGTCCGCTCTGCACTAGCAGTCAATCCACTAGCAGCAGGA
This sequence comes from Globisporangium megalacanthum, assembly GCA_023334115.1. NCBI lineage: Eukaryota > Oomycota > Peronosporomycetes > Pythiales > Pythiaceae > Globisporangium > Globisporangium megalacanthum. Next base: position 3,802 of record JAASGD010001493.1, on the reverse strand, counting down.
ACGGAAGAGCGAGAGGAGGCTTGAGCGACGCGACCGAGCTGGCTGCTCCGCCACGACGTGTGCGGTCGATCACGTCATTGTTGCCGTCGCTACCGCGTCCGCAGTCGTCGCCCGCACTCGTCGCTGCGGTCGCTTCCACGGTCCACCGGTCTCCACACAGCAGCTTTGTGTTTGCCGCGCCGCCCAAGACGAAGCACGTGATCCTCGTCCGCCACGGCCACTACATCAACGCGCACGCCCGTGGCGCGCCCGACTCGCAGCAAGTCCTGTCGCAGATGGGGCGGCAGCAGGCCGAGTTCACAGGCACGTACCTCGAGCAGCTCTACGCGCGCGCACCGACGCGACACGACATCACAGTCTTCCACAGCGACATGACCCGTGCGGTGGAGACTGCGCGCGCGATCGGCAAGGACGTGGGGCACTGCGTACTGAGTGCAACGTCACTGCTGCGGGAGGGCTGGCCCGGGCGGCCGTACTCGAGCCTCACGCCAAGGAGCGAGCTCTTGCCAGCCGCTGGCGGCAAGGCCGAGCTCGAGCGGCTCGATGCGGAGCGCATGGAGCTCGCGTTCCAGACGTTCTTTACGCAGTCGAGTGCGAGCAGCAGGGGACGAAGCGGGGACGACGATGACGGGGACGACGACTGCGAAGACGAAGAGCAGTTCAGCTACCAAGTCGTCGTGTGTCACGCGAACTTGATCCGGTTCTTTCTGTGCCGAGCGATGGGCGTTCCGCCGACGGGCCACTGGGGCCACTTGGAGATTAACCACTGCGGCGTCTCGCGCGTGGATGTGAGCGAACACCGTCCGCTCAAGATCCTGTCGGTGAACGAGACCGGCCACCTCCCACCGTCGCTCATCACGTCGAGCGAAGACCACCTCTGAGCGGCGTCGTGTTGTCCGTTCTCCGTCCCGAACTTTGGCAGACGCGTCGGCCGCTGTGTGTGCCAACTTATAACGGCTAATGAGCTCGCTAGCTCCATGGATTCGTCATCTGTAGTGTAGTATTCGTTAGCGTGCGAGTGCACACGACAGAGCTGGTGGCTGGACGCTCTTAGGTGATGTGGAGCTTCTTGTCGTTCCCGAGCAGGTACTTGATGTCGAGGATCGGCATCGTCGTGAGCGCGTCGTGGACTGTGAAGACCATGAGACCTGTTGAGCTGGCGATAAACTTGCCCTGCTCGTCCGCGTCAAGCAGGAGGATCTTCCCGAGCATGCCCTCCGAGTAGATGCGCAGCTGACGGGAGTAGATGCTCCGACGGGTCTCTGCGTCCGGCTGGTCCACGACGCGGGCTTTGATCGTCTGGCTCGTGATCCTCGACTCGTCTGGTCGCGCCGACGACAACGTTGTCGTTGGCGCGTACTTGGCGCGTGTCGTAGACGTTCCCGAGCCTGCTCGGGTCTGTACCAAGCCCATGCGGAGCGCCTTCTTGGGTGGATACGCGAACGCCACGGGGTCCTTGGAGAACCCGCCGTCCTGGAAGATGTAGTCGCCTGCGAGCTGGACCAGCCCGCTCGGTCCGGACGCGTAGAACTGCTGGAGCAAGCACCCGACGGAGCAGTTGGTCGATACGACGCCGTCGTCGTTCAGCTTTGGATTCATGGGGTCGATCCCGAGTGCCTGCATGACCACGAAGACGTCCCAGCCGACAAAGACGTAGCGCTGCTGCATCAGTCGGATGACGCGATTGTCCGCGACGTGGCGGTACCGCGTGCAGAGCATGAGCGAGCCGACAGTGAGGCCAATGAGCGTGAGGAGCGAGTAGACGATGAGGTAGTCGCAGATGATCTCGCTGCCCCAGAACTTGGTGATGTCCGGGAGTCCGCCGAGCACTGCTCGCTTCACAGGGACCTCTTGCTTCATGAGCGTCGTGCTGCCGTTGAGCTTGTAGAACGTGATCAAGTAGATGCCGAGGAGCACGTTGTATACCTTAAAGTTGAGGAACAGCGCAGACGCGTCGATGTACCATGCGATGCTCTGCCGAAGCTGGGGACGGACCATGCGCACAGTCCGGAGGCTGTGGAGCACGACCTTCGTGCCAAGGCGTAGCACTGTGTGGAAGAAGCACATGAGCCACGTCATGCGCGTGAGCGCCGAGCAGACAAAGAGGAAGTTCTCGACGTTGGCTTTCTTCCGCAACATCCACGTGCCCGTGTTGTAAATCAAGTACGTGAGCCGAACGTTCACGAGCGACTCGAGGATGCTGAGCGAGATGTAGAGCCAGTGGTTGAGCCAAATGTCGGACGCCATGAGCAGCGCGCCTTTGAACCGGATGATGGCGTTCTCGTCATCGGTGAGCAGCGTCGCGAGCGACATGGACGGGAAGAGGAAGCGGAGGAAGCGCTGTCCTTTGACGAAGCGCGCGTGGTTCGGGAGGTAGTGCACCGCTTTCGAGCGTACGAGTGCCGAGAAGATGCCTTGGCCGATCATCACGAGCGACACGACGCCGTAGAGGAACGAGACGGTGGATCCGACCCATCCGCTGCTGTCGACGCCAAAGCAAGTGTCTGCACCGGTATCGACTGCTGCGACCTTGAAGAGCCCCCATTTCATGTCACTATTGCGCAGCATGGGCGATGCGAGGCACCGACTGCTCTGGACCTCGAGGCTCAAGCCGCCGCCGGCCCAGTAGGCTTGCTGTACCATGAGGTCGGTCATGTAGTTGAACTGTCGCTCTGGCCGCCCCATGCACTTGAGGAACGGCACACCAGGGATCCCAAACTCGCCCTCTTTCTCGACTTGCACGACGCGGTTGTCTTGCAGCTCGTCAAAGTTGTCGAGGATGTACCGGTGACACGCTGTCGCGTTGTCGTAACTCTCGGTGCATGCTTTGTACCACGCTGGGCGGAAGTTTGCGACTTGACACCGTGGCGCCGAGATGCTAAAGACAAACATCTGCTGCCGACGCGGCCCAGTCCCCCAAAAGTCTTTGTAGTGGATCGAGAAGATCGTCGTGTTGATCGAGCCGACGCGCATGCAAGTGCTCCGGTCTTCCCCGAGGTTCACAAGGCTGCGTCTCGGTGCTGTGATGAAGCGGAAGTCCGTCGCCGCGGCCGTGAGGTTGACAAGCATGTTGATGTCCATGAAGTCGTCGCGTGCGAGGTTGTAGTTGATGAGCCCGTTCCGCAGGCGCGACCGAATGAGCCCGTACCGGTCGCTCGCGTACGCCACCACGGGGTTGTCTTTCAGCCCTGTGAGAAGCGTGAGTCCAGTTGACGCGAGGTTGATCGCGAGGAGGACCAAGCGCCACACTGCACTCTTTGGGGGCATCACTGCTGCTCCTGTTGGTGGTGGCTGCTGTGGGTGCTGTGCTCCTGGTGTTGTCTGGACCTTGGAATTGAGAATGAATAACAACAACGGAGTGAAACGACTGCGGTAGATTGATACAGTTAGAGGCAGGCGCCCTAAAGGGCGCCTGCCTGGCGTGATGACGCGACCAACCAGACGCAGGTTCAGATCACTTGGCCAACCTGGAGGCCAACAACCAACAAGTATCCAGATCATCCATTTCCTTCACCGGACGAGTTATCATGGTTATCATGCTGAGTTTGAACGGAAATCTATTTGCTGAGGCTATTGATGTTCCTACTGGAAGGCATGTAAAAGGGTGCTTGGCTCCCAGCCACCCTCGTCGTCCACCACGTCGTTTCTTATCAGTTCTCGTACTTGCTCCACCCTCTCCTGATCGGGTCCTTGTTCCGTCGTCTCCATTGTGTGTTGGCTTTTGCTGTCCATCGCGATGTTGGCCATGTAATCGGCCATCTTGTTCCTCTCCCGGCCCACGTGTTGCCAGGTCACCCACCCG
>JAASGD010001492.1:0-10368 GCA_023334115.1 Globisporangium megalacanthum | reverse complement strand
TGAATCTTTCCGAAATATCGCGACCTTTCGGAGGTCTCCACAATCAGTGAATTGTGGAGACCTCCAATGAGGAAAACTTCAGTCTGGGATTGACGTTGGCTCAGTGACTATTCAATGCAGCCAGTTGAGCACAATCGTGCGTCTTGTTTGCTCGCACTAAATCTCGGCACATGCGTGACCGGAGCCGTTACTTCCAAATTTGCAGCCATAGGCACACGACTTGTCGGACGAAGCACCAGCAAGAGACGCCAAGCAAGACTCCGATCGAGATCCAGCCATCATGCCACCACCGGGTGGCGGCGACCCAGGCGGGGGTAGCCTGAGCGAGCACGCCACCTCGGCTGACCTTGCCCCGACGGCAAACCCACGGACGAGTACGGTTCACCCCCCGACGAGCGGCCGTCCTGACGATATCGAAGCGAAGGAACCCAAGGGGGCGGGCTTGGAAGTGCCCGCTACAACCCAAGCCGCGACACCGCGAAGGAGACCGCCCCCGGGTCACTTAGTGACTCGCCCAAGCACGCTTCTCCGACTCCACCTGCCGGGGCTGCAGAGACGGCAGCACATGCCGCGCATCGAGTAGGCCCCACGCGCACCTTGAGTCCAAGGATCTCGATCAACTTCCGCCAACAGTCGCGGGCGAAACCGCCGGCGACCACCCAAGTGCTGAGGGCAATTACGAGCGCGCCCGCGACAGCAGCGGCAACGACTGCGAAGACGTCGATGGCCGCGGAGGCGCCATCACGCCCGAGCAACATGGGTCTGTGGTCGGCCAAGGGGACAGCAGGATTGCGGGCTGCGCTGGCCGGTGGTGCGAAAACCGCCACCGCCACGCCCGGCGCCACCTCCCCAGGGCGAGGACCCCGTCCAGTAGTGAAGACGTCACCTTCGGAGGAAGATGAAGCAATGTACAAGTGCACGACATCCAAGTACCGAAACTGCGAACGGACGGATAGCAACGCGCCATGACCGACATGGGGACCGCAACTTTATACGCGTGGGCGTCCGGAAAGATCCATCTTGCCAAGCCACCTGCGTTCACCCCCGAAACGCATGTCGGCGAAGAGCGCGATCTCTTCCTCGACTATCATCGAGACCATTTGGGCTTTCGGCTGTACGCGACGATCCCAGTCAGTTTTACGCTGCCCAAAGTGGGAACGCGGGCGAATTTCTGCAGGGCGCTCCTGCAGTCCAGCCGAGAGGTACTCCGGAGAATATCGCGGCGCTTGCGCTACTCCGGGATGCACCCATCATCAATTGCGACCCCAGGTCGCAACTGGTGACGCTACGGTTCATGTTGCCGGAGATCCGGGACAGGTGGACCGACGTTTCATTGGCCTTTGGACGCAGTGTCATCACGTTCGTAGCAACGTACTGTCTCACAGCAGCGGACGCACGGTCCGGTATCGACGAAGGCGCGGTGGATCTGCTCTACAAGATTCATATCATTGGACGCGGTGACCTCTCCGCAAGGAAGGTCAGAGCCATCGTGAGGAAGGCCGCCGGGGTCATGCCGATGACAGTGACATCGCGCGAAGCCGAAGGTTCGGCGATGACAGCCCCCACATCTGGGAGGGTACTTTCAACATGACATCGTGTCCGGCACCGATGGAGCCGAAACGACGCGTTGTTGTGAAGGAGGGAGAGCTCTTTGACAGTCTTCCAGTGCACCACCCCCGCGCAGCACGGCGCTTCCCGTGTTCAGCGTGTTTGAGTATGCAGCACTACCGTCGCCAGTGCACTGATAAGAATGCCGAGGCTATAGCGGCCAGGTACACAATCGACGTGTCAGTGGAACCAAGAGAAGTCGCAGTACGCATCGATGCCACTCACGGATTCCAAGTCTTCGAGCGACAGCTGAAGAAGGTTCGGAAGACGATCGCACCGAAGGTAGCCGAGAAGTTGCGCAAAGAAAAGGAAGAGATGCGTAACCAGGCGACCAAGGCCGCTGCCAAGCTGGTGGCGAAGGAACCTGCCAAGGCAGCACGCAGTCGCCACACCGCACGACCCGACTGGGAGGCTCTTCGCCGCAAGGAACAAGAAAAGGCTGACCGCCACGAGCAACTCGCGCGAGGGGCGGCCCAGATTCGAGAGATCTGGCTCGGATTGGTCAAGTCCGCGGCTGACAAGACACCGTTGCGGGCGATGAACGACGGCGACCCAGACGCGCTCAACACGTGAGTTAAGGACCCGTTACCCCAGCACCCGCCAACCGAATGCGCAACCGAGACGGAGCCCGTCGTCACGGAGCAAAACACGGTCGAGTGGGGACTGGAGGACGTGGTTGACAACGACACCGGGATCGAGGCAGCGCACAGCGAGCTACCAAACACGGGCGGAGGCTCGCCGGAACACGGAGATCTGGAGGGGGGTCCGATGGCGGTTGATGATGACAACAACCTCCTGAGCAAATGGGGTCGCTCCGACACAGTCGATGCAGCCTGTTCATCGGAAAACCATGCGGCGAACCGAGTGGTCAGGGCGAACATTCGCCACGTAGACGTGTCACTCGTGAGAGAGGTGCCCACCTCGCACGCGCGCAGTTCATTCCGGGCGCCGCCGTCGGAGTTCTCAATCGGTTCTGACGAGCCGCGTGGTCGCTCAATCGGGAGGTCTCCCAGTGGTCATGGAGGAATGAAGACCAGAGGCAAGGCAACGCGGCACGCAGCGGACAGCAGCGAAGAGCGGGCCAAGCCAGCTACTCGACCACAGCAACTGACCCGGCGACGGAGCTCCGAGCCAACTCTCCAGCTACCGCTGGCGCGTTTCCTTTCGCCAACTGGGGCAGAGGAGACCGAGGCTCCGAGTTTCACCCTGCTCGACCTGAACAACGTCGGAGCAGAAGGAATGCGCGAGGTAGCGACGCAGCAGAGCGAGCCAAGCCAGCCGGATCCGCGTATTGCCGGACCAGAGCAGCCCAGCACTCTGGGCGAATGGATGGCCAGCATCGCGGGGAATGTTGTGGATGTACCAGGCAACGGGTCGTGTGGCTTCTTCACGATACATGCAGTGAAATACCGGAGCGTGTGATACCAAAAGATCCACACGAGTAAGATGCACGCAAGGGAGGCGGCATTCTACAGGCGGAACGTGATCGACACGCTGTCTGAGGTGCTGGACGAGTTGGTGTTGGGGCGGACCCTCACCCTCGACACCATGCTCAACCAGTACTTGCCCGGAAGCGGATTTCACAGCGCGACCGAGCAGCTTCAAGAAATATGGGATTTCTGGCCACTTCTGCTAGACGAAGCGTGACCCAGATTGCTCCACTGCAGTACTGGGCGGGCACCGAGGAGTTGATGGCGGCTGCTTGGTACCTGAGGGAGCCGGTCTTTGTCATGGACGTCACCGAGGCCTCAGAGGTCCACGTCCAAATGTACCTACCGGACTACGTGAGCCGGATCGAGACCGATCGTGGAGAGAGGGTCAGTATCCGGGCGCTTGACAACGAGGCGTCTCATCGTTACATCAAAACTATGCTCAACTTCAACGCGATCCCGTTGGTGCTAGCGTTGCAACATGGGGGAGGCGCGGGGCACTTTGTGGCGGTGCGTTTCCAGCACGAGATGCACACGACGTGGAGTGGAATGGACGCGAACGGAGAATCGATGCGCGATCGGATGCTGGCGGCTCTGTGCGTACTCGGGTAACCGGTCACACCGCGGCAGATTGCCATCAGTGTCAAGGCGGTTAAAATTCAGACAGAGGTGTCCGACCCCGAGTACGTCGAAGAAGACTCCGATGTGGATGAGGCATCTGGGGATGAAGACGACTCGACGACGGACGACCAGTCGCTCGGTCCGGACTGCCAGATCACGAACAAGTCGACGAGAGCGGTTTCAACACCCGGGCCGGCGGAGACGAAGACGGCTCACACAGGTCTCACGCAGGACTCGGATTTCGACGCTGAAGCCACAGCTGTGGTGCGCACACGAGCTGCCAAGAGGATAGCGCGCATGGCCTGTCAAGGCCTAACGCACGTGGACAAGCCCGAAGGCTCGGTCGCGGCAGACCAGCTCACCTCGCTCGCCCTGGCCAGCCTGCTTTCGCAAATCGGGCCTCGTCAAATCCCGCAAGGGGCCGCTAAACAGGCGCTGGACGTGGCAGTCGCGGCTATCCCGGCAGCAGCTTGGGAGTGGTATCGAGGCAGCCGGCGCGGAGCTTCAGCATCCAGCGGCAGAAGTCCATGGACGTCGGCGGAGGCGCTCGAGCTCGTGAAGCGAGACACATACACATGGCTTCCCCTAGTACGGCGGCTCCCCTACCCGGAAGTCGCACTTTCCTTCGCGCCCTAGAAGGACATAGTACGAGTCGGGATGGATCAAATCTGTGAAGCCCGAATCAGCATGCTGCACGACCAACTTGAAGCGGCACCTGCCGGAGCGGCGGCTTCATGGCTAGCGGAGTGGAGAGCGGCCCTCATGGTGACCACAGACTTTGAGCACAAATGGAGAATGGCACACGCGAGCGACGCCTGGAAGAGGGGCCAGGTGTAAGCCCTGGTGAAGCATCTGGTAACCAGATCCATTCCTGATATCACGGACCAGGACTTCGGCTTCCTCATCGGCGTTGCGGTCGCGTGCCAGGCGTGCTGCCTGAAACCTGGAAGTGCAACCTCGACATTGAACGCACGCGGCGTATTTTGGTCTGGCTGAACGAGGACGGAGCACAGGCGAGACCTCGCGACGTTCTCCGGGAGCTCGAGCTTGGGAACTGGTCCAGCTTGCCCAACCTGGTTACTCCGTCGGCAGCTGAGACGAGTCTGCGCGCGAGCACGGCAAGCCCGTGAGCTAGCGGCTCGGGGGTGCCGGCGGCACGTCGCAGTTAAGGGCACCGCGACGGTGCCATGCTCCCAGCCGGTACCTGCGCCGACGGAAACATCCGGGGTCCCGGCTGCCACCCGTGGCGACGCGACTACCAGGGAGAAGCAGGGACGAGGCGAGTCACCTCATTGATGCACAGAGGGTCGATCAGAAGGCTTTCCGCGGCGATTTCACTGCGGGAGGCAGCCCGGAACAGGAAGCGTGAGTTTGACAAGCTCACGGAGAAGAAGAAGGGGCTGCACCGTGTATGTAAGGAGGCGCGCGCGAAAGGTACAAGGACGGAGACTTCAATGGGTCTCTACACGCAGAACGTGCGCGGTCTGTCTTCGGATCACGGTCAAGCGAGCGACTGGGTCGGGCACTTACGACAGCGCGGCGAGTGTGGAAAACATGACATTGCGTTTCTACAAGAGAAACACTGCGCAGAAGATGAGATCAAGGACCTGACAGAGGCACACGTACGGAGTTGGGGATACGACCCCAATGCCAGCTCCGGGACATGGTCTTTGTGGAGTGCCAGATGCGGACGGAGCGTGGGCCTGGCGATACTGCTGGACCCCATCGCCGGGGTAGCCAGTCTGGAGCCAATATTCGAGGAACGCTGGACCGCGCATTGGATAGCGGCCCGGGCTCGTGTCCACGGGATCGACGAGCTCCTCATCAACATATACGCTCCGTCACGACGAGTGGAGAGGGAGTCTTTCTTTACCCAGTTGAGGGGGCTCGCACTCGAGTTTGAGGGCCCTATCTTTGTAGGTGGAGACTTCAACTGCACCCTGTATCAAGCGTTCGACCGGTCGCACAAAGGATCTCGAGACGCCCACGGGTCACCGGCGTTGGTACGACTAATGGAGAAGAAGGAGTGGACTGACGTCTACCACGCGAACATTGAGAAACGCAGGGAGATGCAGAGAAGACGCGACAGTGCACCAGAGACATCATACGTACCACTACATCCGAAGCGACGGTACGGCTGCGAGCAGTCGGCTGGATCGGTTGCTGGTGTCAGTTGTAGGGGAAGAATGGGTCCGGCACGTACAAGTTGAAGTGCCAGGACCGTTGACCGACCACTGCGGAGTTGCCATGCGAGTGGCAGCACCACATCATAGGGTGCGAGTGCGACGCACTCAGCGCTGCTACCAAGCACCGCCAGTCGCTGACGCATCCACTACACAACGACTGGACACAATGTTGCGCGGGGCGACGCGGGAGCTGGAGGAGTGCGAGCTGGACGGCGGTGCGGGCGAGCAAGTTCCGAGACTGGCGTCGCGATGGTGGGGTCATTTCAAGAAGAAGATTGTCGAAACGTGCTTGGAGACTGCGGCAGAGTGTAAGGCCGAAGTCACGAGCTCGTACCGACAGCGGTTGATGCGGCTTGGGGCGCAGCACGCAACGGCAGTCCGAGAAGGCGACGCGAATGGTGAGAAAGCCGCGCAAAAGCGGTTGGCGAAAGTGAAGCTGGAGTGGGCACGGAGCAAAGCAAGGCGGTTGCGGATGAGACACGAACATCCCCCAGCGCCTCGTGGCAAAGATTTCTACAGACAAATCGCGACGAAGTACTCAGACAATACCATTGTCGCACTCTGCCCGGGTACGAGTGGGGCCACGTCTCAGCGGCTCGCCAACATCATGGCCGAGGCCTGGGCTCCAATCATGCAACAACGCCAGTCTGACTCAAAAAGCATACAGTCGTACCTCGACGCTGGGACGATCGGATGCAGTGCTAATCTCCACGACCTGGCCAACCCGATCACGGAGGAAGAAGTGCTGCAAGCGGTCAAGCGGTGCCAACGCGGCAAGGCACAAGGACCGGACGGCATTCCGAATGACCTCTACAGAGATCACTCTACCCTACTCGTTCCACCCCTCACGCGACTTTTCAACATGTGGCTGACGGGAAGGACAGTGCCGGAGTTATACCTCTAAGCCAACGTGCATTGCCTCAAGAAAACGACGACAGCTTTGTTGCCTCTCGAACACAGACCGATAGCGTTGCTAAATACTGATTACAAGATATACACCCGAGTATTCGCGCTTCAGCTCAGGCGCAAGCTCCCGGACATGATCCATCCGAACCAGGCCGGGTTTGTACCGCAGCGGTCGATTCACTCGACAGTGGACAAGTTCATGGCCGCACAGCTTGTCGCACGAGAGGAGGGACCCACCTCCACAGCGGTCTGCATGCTCCTTGACATAGCCAAAGCCTACGACTCGCTCGGCCGCGAGTTTCTGCTGGAAGTGTTGCGGTGACGAGGCTTCCCGGACGCCTTCGTCGACAAGGTCGCACCGACTCACGCGGCCACAACCGGGCGCTTTCTGGTCAATGGGTACCTGTCGTCGCCGATCACGGTGACGTGCGGCATTCGGCAGGGGTGCCCGTTGGCTCCGCTAATTTTCATCTTGGCGATGGACGTGCTGTATCGCAGAGTGGAGGAGCGACGTGACATCGTCGGCATCAGCATTCCAACTCATCAGGGTACGGTGGATACGCGGATCGCCGGTTACACCGACGACACAGTGATATACGTGAGCAATCACAGCATGATAGCGGCCACTATGGAAGAGGTGCGAGATTTCGGCATTGCGTCGGGGCTGCGCGGCAACGCCAACAAGTCAGTCGTGGTGCCTTTGGGCGCGGTTGTACGAGATGCGGTACAAGGTCTTCCGGGTATGCCGCCGACATTGCCCGAAGGCGCGTCATGCAGGTACCTCGGGATTCAGGTCGGCGACGGGGATACCGAAGCCGCCAACTGGAGCGGAATGGTCAAGGGGTTCCAATGCAGATTGCGTTTCGGCGTCGAGAAGACTCACACGACAATGCAGAGAACAGAGATGGCGTGAGCCATTATTGTACCGAAGCTCGCGTACGTGGCAAGGCACTCGTTGCCTGAAGCGAGCACGGTCAGCGAACTGCAGGCCTACGTGAGAGCCTTTGTGTGGGACTCATTCCAGGGGAAGCGGCGGCGCGGATGGATCGTTGTCGAGCAAGCAGAATTGTCGGCTTCGGAAGGTGGTCTCGGGATACCGAACGTACGACTGGTGCTGGAGACGATGGCTACGATGGCGGTCGGGCGTTGGGCGAGCAACGGTACGTACATGGAGAGAGCATTGGGCGACGTGGTCCTGCTGCCGGAGACGAGGCAGCCAGTGTACGTGACCCCAGCGCCGGGAACATGACGGGAATGGCATCACACAGTCTGGCACGCCGGCGTGGCTGCCCTACAAGCAGCGCTATGGGCGGCTCCGTCACCAGCAGAACGTAGCAGCGTGAGCAGGTGAGCGGAGGCGGTGCTGCGACGGCCCGACAACGTGATTTGGGTCGACGATTCGCTGGCCGTCGACGTGAGGCACCTGCTCGACAAAGAACTACTACGGCGGCAGCTCGACTACAAGAAGCGGGAACCTTTCAGCGTGAGCTGGCTTCAACACTGCTCGATATAGCACGACTGATGGATACTGGACCGCACGGGGCAGGTGCTGCGAGTATCGGCTCTATCGAAAGCCCCTGGGGCATTCACGCTCGGGGATACGCTGCGGTGGGAGTGGAGAGGCGCCGGCGTGCTCAAGTTCGGTACCGTCGGCGGCCATCTTCTCACGGCCGCCAAGAAGCGCGCTTGGAGACGACTTGGTGTGGCTTTGGTTTTCAACTTCCCGCATATTGCGTATCGGCCAGCAGACGTGAACTAGCTCCGACCATACAAGGCGGAGCTGCAGCAAATCAATGGATGGGGACTCGGCGAAGACGAGACAGTCACGCATACGGACGCAAAGCTGATAACTTCGACGGAGACGTTCGAGAGAGCGGACGAGCTAGACGCGGCGGCATGCCGCCACGTCAAGGAAGGGAAGTCCGTGATATTTATGGCGCACCCGCGTGTGAGTCGCCTCGATCAACTATGTGCCGGGGAGCGGCGGTTCCGGCACAAGAGGCGGGCGTACAAGCTGCATTTAGGGGCGACACACCGCCTGAACGGCCAGGCGGTCAGTGACGCCCGCGTATCGACTGGTGAACGCGCTCCATGGGTGATGGGAGAGATCAGCAGAGTACTGAGTTTGTGGCGTTGGAAGCAGGTCAAAAGGGTGTGCGGGATCACCGAACACGAACGACAGCTACTCGTGCAGGTCAAGGCGGGTAAAGTATCGCCCTGGAACACAAGAGATGCAGCCACGACATGTCCGCATGGTAGGTGTGGGACCGGGACCGTGGCCTCAGTCGACCACGTGTTCTGGACGCGCCCCCGGGTACAGCGACTATGGGGTCGAGTACGAGAAGGATGGGTTAGCGTCGGAGTTGAGGCGGACGCGCTGACCACGGGCGCCTTCTTCTGCCTGGACATCCCGGCTACGCCAGCAAAGCTCTGGGACAGCATGACTTAGAAGTGTCCCGGGGTCGGACGAAACGACGGCGTTCTGGACGAGATCCACGACGCCGGGCAAACGGCAGGGCTCACGTCGTCGCCAGCACTCTCGGGTATATATGGAGGCACCGGCTAGCGGCCATCGACGGAGACGCAACATGCGTCGAGCAGATCGAGATCGGGGGATGGGCCGGCTGATCGCGGGGCTGCGCGCTGTGGCAAGACAGGTGGAGCTCACGGGACAGCAGCAGTGGCGGCGCGAGCGTGCGCGGATAATCAGTCATCTGGCAGACGTTCTGTTTACGAGGCAGGCTGGCGCCGCGATTCCCCGCTCGCTGAGGCACGGGCAACTCTACTTGCTCTTTTTCGACGGCGGGTCCCGCGGCAACCCGGGAATTGGAGGATCCGGATCGGTCATTGTGCGGGTCGACACGCGCACATGGGATGCGACGGTGGTGTGGATCGCCAGCATGGCGTACACCGATCCGCGTACGACCAACAACAGAGCCGAGTACTTCGGCCTGTTGCACGGGCTGCGTCAAGCGAACACGCGACCCCTCAAGCCACTGCAGGTCAAAGGCGACAGCATGATGATCATACAACAACAAGCCAAACACAGGACGCCGAAAGCAGTCGGCCTGGCGTCGCTGTTCCGACAGACAAGGCGACTCGCAGACACAATGCACATCGTGGGGTGGCAACACCACAATCTGGCGCAGATCAAGATGGCGGGTCGGGCAACCAATATCGAGATGGACGAGAGAGCTTCAGCGCAGTACGAGCTACCCAGCGAGCGAGCGGCAGCGAGAGAGATACAAGACCTGCTTGGCAACGACGTGGAGGCTTGGGTGGAAGAGAGGTTGGCAACCGAGTACTAAGCACTTCGGGGGTTGGCCACCCGCAGGAGCGGGAAGGTAGCGTGAGTTCATAGCGGATTCGTCTGCTCACTCCGGACCGAACCCCAGTGTCGGCGGGGAGGCCTGGGCATGGGTACTACAGTTCGCCAGCGTAACTGAATACACCATATACAATTGTGACCCGAGCCGAGCCGAACCGAGTGAAAGAAACCGAACGAGGAGCTGCGGCTCTGACGCGCCAAGCGGCACAGCAGTTGCAGACCCAGCACCTAAGTACTGCCGCGCGTACTTCTCAACAGGTCGCGGAGCCGCTTGGCGCGTCGGAGCTGC
>JAASGD010001491.1:0-10376 GCA_023334115.1 Globisporangium megalacanthum | reverse complement strand
TGGTTCCACACCCGCAATTTCCCGGTCTTGATCCGGTAGAAAGTCTGGCGTTCAAAGGCATGGAGACCGGGCAGCACCGCCGCCGCCTTCCACGACACCTTGTCAAGTCCGAGCTGCGTCGCCCGATCCGCCGGTGAGCCCGCTGTTCGGGAGGTGCTCTTGTCCCTAGTGCGTTCTCTCGCGAGTGTGCGTTGCTAAGCAACCTTGCGCTTGTACAGAGCTCTCGCACTCGCCACGGCCGCGCACCCTGCAATTCCTGTGCGAGTCGCGACGTCCGAGGGCTGGGGCGGAACAGTACCGGTTCCTCCACTCGTGTGTCCGAGCTTGCCGCGATCTCTGCATCTTTGTGTCGCGCGGGGTGATGCACACTTGTGCGCAGCGTGGCTGCATTTGTGCTCCATGGTGCCAGACGCGATCGCTCTCCATTCGTGGTCTCGCTCGTGTTCTGCGGGCACCGGCCTGAGCAAGTCATCGTCGCGAGGCTTGTACACAAGCCCCGGAAAGTTGAACAGGAGAGCCCGGCAGAGTCTCTCGAAGTGCCGCCGGCGGGCCAGCTTGATCGCCGGCTCGGTCGGCTCGAAGCACACCTCGCTGCCTTACCCATTTCCATTTCATCACGTCGCGGAGCTGACTGCTGCAGGCCGCTACAGCCGTGCCAGCCAGCTTGAACCCACCGCCGGTCTCGTCCAGCAGCCACCCGTCCCGTGTCGTGGAGCAGAAGGGAGCCACTCCGCACAGAACGTGACTCCGTCAACCTTGGTCAGCTTGAGCAATGCCGATGTTTCAGCGCCGCGGAGGTGCTCGCCGTTGAGGAGGAGAGTACCGCCCGTCCACTCCGCTTGCAGCCCTGTGTCATGCTTAGCAGCACAGCTCCTGATGGCGGCCGCATGAGAGGCCGTTCGGCCCCAGGGTTGCGTGTCAGTGAGTACGCGAACGCCAGTGCTCCACATTGAGCTTTTAAGGCGCCTGGAGTCGGCCGCCTTGCCGCCCGGGGTGAGCCACACTGGAGCGTCGTTGGCATGACCTAGAAGGATGTCACCGAGCGCGGGTTCGAACATCGTAGCGTCTCGAGGGCAGCGAGCGACCGCCGTTGCAGCCATAACTAGCAGCTCAGTGACCGCGTTCGGTACTCCAATGCCTCTCCGCGCGACCGGGAGTTCGCTGTGGGCACTGCCGAGCCACGCGCGTCGTGGCGACCCGCTCGTCCCGCCCCACACTAACCCTGTGATGAGTTGCTGCACGTCTTCAGTGATGCCGGGCGTCGGTCAGGCATGGCGCGCGACGCAGAGCACCTTGGGCAGCACGATAGTGTTCGCGACCCGCGCCCGTTGCACGACGGGCAACTTCTTGACTTCAGCGAGCCGGAGTCGCGCCCGGATTGCCGTCGTGCACCTCGCCCAGTTCACAGTGGCGGCGTCGGCCATCCCAACCATGATGCCGAGGTACCGGCAGCTTTCGTCGGCTTGGAGCATGGGTACGCCCTGTATGCTGTCGCCGCTGTGGCGACTGAGCCACATGCCAGTCGGTTTGGCCACGTTCACCCGGAGTCCTGCCGCCGTTGCCGAACTTGTCCAGGATGTCCGTGTGCACAGGAGCTTCGGCGGGCCAGCGGAGATACAAAGCCGTGTCATCGGCGTAGCTACAGATCCGCAGCGGTCGGAGCCATGACTCTGTTGGCAGCCGCAGTCCCTCCACCCCGCTCTGGTCGACCTGGTGGTACAGCACGTCTATGGCGAGAATGAAGAGGAGCGGGGCGAGTGGGCATCCTTGCTAGATGCCGCACGTTGTCTCGATGGCTTTGGCCGAGCAGCCGTTCACCAGGAATACTGCCCTGGTGTTCTGGTGGAGAGCCGCAACGGCCCGGATGAAAGCCGCCCGAAAACCGCGCCTCCTCAGCACTTCGAGTAGGAAGCCTCTGTCCAAGGAGTCGTATGCTTTTGCGAAGTCGAGCATCAAGCAAGCGGCGCCAGCATCGTCCGTGGACGCCCGATGGGGGCGCTGCGTTGCTAACAGCGTGTCGACGGCCATATGGAGCGAACGGCTGGGAAAGAAGCCTGCTTGCATGTCGTGCACTAGCATGCGCAGCATGGGCTGGAGTCGGATGGCAAGAAGTCGGGTGAACACCTTGTAGTCTGCATTCAGCAGGGCGATCGGGCGATAGTCGAGTGGACGTGACGCCGAGACGCTCTTCTTGAGGCATTGTACGTGTGCATCGCCGAAACTTGCGGGCACCACGCTCTCCTGAAGCCACACGCGGAATAGGCGCAACAGGGTCGGCGCGAGGGCGTCTTCGTTGTCCCGGTACCAGTCGTTCGGGTGGCAATCTGGGCATGTGGCTTTGTGGCGTTTGCATCGCCGCACCGCCTTCCTGTTCTCGTCCTTACTGACCGGCGCCTCAAGGTCCGAGAGAGGGTTGACCGCCGGCACATCGTCCCAGTCGGCTGCGTTGAGAGTGACCGCGATCTCGTCGTCCGTCGCGGCGCGCTGCTGCATCGTGGGCGCCCAGACCTGCACCATGATGTCCGCCAAGCGTCTTGGAGCGCACCCGGGCTCGGAGCCTGCCAGTGTGAATACGTTGTTGTCCAAGTATTTTGTCGGGATCTGCGCATAAAACCAGCGTGCTGACCCGGGCTCGAACAGTACGTGGGCGCTTCGGAGCTGGCGTTCCTTGACAGTTACCCAGCTCTTCATGCAGCCGACGATGCGCCGTCGCCGGACAGTGTGAGTCTGGTGGCTCAACCCGAGCCCTCCTGGTGGTCCTCGGGCCGCAGCCTCGTCAGGGGTGCTGTTGACCAGGCGCTTCAACCGCTGCTGGTGGGAGTTGGTGAGCTTGGCGCGTGCTGTCTTGGCGACGTCAAGGTAGAGCGTGCGGAAGCGCGTTTTGACTGCGTCCCACTACTCTGCACTCCGGCGCGCGCGTTGGGCTGTATCGACTGCCCCGGTCTCAAGCTCGTCCAGTTCGCCATGGAGATGCCTGAAAAGCTCCGCTGCCGCGTCAGTCGCTCTGGCCTTGGCGACATCGGGCAGCGGGTAGACTGTCTTGCGCGGCTTGATACGTGCGCGCATCGACGGAGCTGCGACACGGACGTAGAAGCCGTCGTGTTCCGGCTCGCAACCTAGTGTCAGCCGGGCTGCGTGACGTACGCATTCCTCGTGGTCCGCAGACACATACCAGCGGTCCAGACGCGAGCTGGCTCCAGCGCCGTCCGCGAGGTTGTAATGGTAGGTGTGGTGCCTTGCGAAAACCTCCAACCGCTCCCCGGTCGTGCCAGTGGCTTCTTCATCTCGTCTCAGCGTGTCAGCGAGCCCCAGTCGCGCAACAAGGTGGCAGAGCTGTTTGGAGACATGGGTCTTCGCCGTGACTTGGTTCGAGCGGTCGTGCTCTAGGTTGAGGTAGCAGTTGAAGTCCCTGCCGCAGAGAACTAGACCGTCAAACCCAGTGAGCACGAGTCTGAGCTTGGCAAAGAGGAGTTCTCGCTATCTGGGTTCTGTGGGTGCGTAGACGTTGATCACCAAGGCGTGGGCGCCGTGTAGCTCGGTGCGGACCGCCATTCAGTGCTCCGTCCATTCCTCGGCCAGGAATGGGCGTATGGTGCCAACTGAAGAATACGGGTTCCGGAGTACGACCAGTCCGCCCTTCCGATCAGCAGCCGGAGCCCAGCATGGCTGGGACTCAGCCATCCGGGTCGGGTCGAAACCCCATGGCCGGCAGTGCAGGTCCGCGAGGCGCTGCACGTCGCCAGCGTCAGGATGCGACTCCTGCAGCAGAAGGAGGTCGTGTGCGCCAAGATCGCAGCGCTGCCTGAAGTAGTGAAACAACTCTGCTGTGCTTGTCGATGCTGGCGCCAGACCCCGGACGTTCTGCGTCGGGAGTCCGAGTGTCTTCTCAGACGGGTCGGTGGCATTGCGTCTCCGCCGCTGGAGCTTGGCCGCCAGTCGTGCCCTTGTCTGGAGCGTCGCGAACTCCTCCTCCAAGCATCCTGGTGATCAGCTGCGCTGACAGTCTTGAAGAACTGTAGCATTCCTCCAGGGGTCGGCTTTACTGATCTGGGGTCTTGTGCCGCCAGCCCCTCGAACTCCGGGCCGGTGGTGTCGTCGGCGTGGGACAGGAGTGGCTCCCGGACCGCCGGTGGCGGCTCTGCCACCCTGAGGGTGCAGTTCGGCGGGTAGCGATGCGCGACTGTCGTGCCGTCCGCTGGGTGGACCACGTACGGCGTGAACTGCCGCTGGGTGTGACAAGAGGAGCCCGCCTTCTCCTCTGGCCACGGCACCACGGAGGTGCCCTCAGTACTAGGAGCCAACGCAAGAGTCGGGAACCGACTCTTGTGTTGGCCACAGGATGAAAGCAGGGTCGCCTCGCCAGCGCGACGAGCTCCAATCCCTTGCATTGAGAATCCGCTGGGTGGCATTGCGGATTCGCTCATTGCGGGGCACGAGGGTGAGCACCTCCTCGTATCGCACGGCGGGTCGCCAGGTAGCTAGGATGAGCGGTGCGGGCGCATCTGAGGAGAGTGGGCGGCACGTGAGATCCACATACGGGATCGCGTTGGCTATACGCCACTCACTTTCCGAGACGGTGGCCGGGACCACCATCGCGTCCGCTGCTGGAGCGACGCGCCGAACGCGTTCCCACTAGGTCGCGGAGGAGCATATGCTTGCCCGAGCTGCGCCAGGTTCGGCTGACCGGATCGCGGTCACCAGGGGCTGGCGAGTGGCATCGCCCAGGGGTCCGCGCCGTCGCCCGCGAACGCTCGCTCCATGTACTCGCGCAGAGCAGCCGCCGCCCACGCGTCCCCCCACTGGAGCAGCTTGGTCACCCCAATCTGTTGGGCCAGGAGTTCAGGGTACAGCAACGCTTAGAAAGCATTTTGAGCCAGTTCTGCCACGATTGGGTCGTTCGTGTCGGCGTGCTTGAGCTGTGCCAGTCTAGCGAGAGGGGTGCCTTGTCGGCACCTACGCTCTGTTGCCGCCAGGTGTGGTAAGCTCTGGCATTCAGGTCGCTGTAGGTCCTCCACTTGGTGCGGTCTTGCCGTCGTACCGTCGCGGTCTACATTGGCCAGCTGCTGCAGCCAGCAGTACACCACCTCCTCGTTAAGAAAATGTAACCCCAGCGCTGCCTTCGGGCCCCCAGCATCGTCGAGCCGAGCAGCTCGCTTTTTGTCGGCTCGTGCCTCCGCCGCCTCGTGCTTGACTACTTCCTCCTGCGCTGCGTCCTCGCCCGGGAACGTGAAGTCGTATGCAGGCTCCGCCGAGGACGTGGCGAGCCCTAACTGTACTTGCGCGAGGTGCAGCCGCGTTCAGCAGTCGCTGTCCGTGTCGGCGGGCTGCCGCAGGAAGTCTGCATACACTCGTTCTGGAAACCGGAGTCCTTGGAAGTGGTCGCCTCCCGGCTGATGCCGGAGGAGGAGGATCGTCGGGATGGTGCATTCTTGGACACACAGGCGCACGAGAGCGTCCACTTGCTCCATCTGGATTGCTTTCTCCCAGCCCAGAGTAACAGTCTCTCCGTCTTCGCGCATCACGTCCCGGTAAATGTGGCTCAGTGCGAGAAGGTGCCCGTCCTCGAGGACGTCTAGCACGTAAATCGGTTCACACAGGTATGCCGCCGCTGCTTGAAGCTCAGCTGCTCGGCCCCAGTGCGTGAGCGGGGCCGTTGTAGTCACCGCTTCAGAGGCAACGTTGTCATTGTGCTTCACCAACGCGTCCTTGATCGCTTGAATGTCGTCCACCCGCTCCCAGTGCGCCGTCGGGTATAGCTGGACCAGGCGCTGTTTCAACTGAGGTAGTCGGGCGAGCCCCAGCGAGGCTTCGTTGTAGACGAGATCCTGCGCAACCCAAAATATGCGCTCCATATAGACTTGCACCTGCTCGGCGATGCCGTCGTCGTAAGGCAGACAGTCTTCGAACTCGCAAGCCCCAAGTGTCGAGGCATAGAACGCGCCGTACAAGCAGTGACCATTGCCTGGGACGTCGATCACCCGTGCGCCGACCGAATTGAGCCAGTCTTGGAGGCGAAAAACTGGACTCGTCGCCTCCTGGACACCCACAATGTGCATACTGCTGTCAGCAGACGCCGCTGACTCCGCGAAGACATCCTCGCTCTGGTCATCCAGGTGTTCTGCTGGCGAGGGCGCGCTAAGCTCGACTTCCATCCCGTTGGCGTTCGCGAGGGTCGCCGTCTCAGTTGACTCCTTCTCGGCAGTCTCCGTCTCGCCCTCACCGCAGCCGGGCGAAACCGTGTTGCCCGTCCCTGAGTCGGCGGGCTTGTTGGTGATGCCGCTGTTGGCACTGGCAGCCGCTACGGTCGTGCTCGCTGCAACAGACGCCGTTGCTGCTTGACCCACCGGAAAAAAGGCTTGGAGTAAGGCTTGAAGCTGGGTGTTTGGCTTGACATCTCTTTGCCTGTCCTGCCGCGCCGCTGCGTACTTGCCTGCGTTGCGTTCCGCTAGGCCTGCGGCCTTGACTTTGGAGTTGATGAACTCCTTGCGCGCCATCGTCCGGGCTTTCTTAATCGCCTCCTCTCGTGCCTGTGCCGGGGTCAGCATCGCAGTGTCGCCATCCGCAGCGGCAGCAACGGCAGGGGGCGCCCATTGCGTAAACACGTTGGGAGTCGGGTGTGAGACCTTATCGACAGCCATCCCGTCCCCAGCATCAGTTGCGTCTGAGGTGCCGGTTTGGTTGCCGAGTAGAGCGCGCAGGTGCTTGCGGGCGGAGACCGAGGCGACTTTGGATGGTGCGTGGTGCCGCTTCGACGTCTTGACCACGACGCCGCGTACCACAGGGGCCTGGTGCGTGCTTTTCCTTTGGCTTTGCCAGCTCCCGCTCCGGCGTCTTTGCCTGCATGCAACGCCGTTGCTCCATCAGCTTTGGCGGTTTTGGTGACGTTGGGGTGCGGCGGGCGTGGCGGTGTTGGTGTAGCCGGAGCCGCCGCGCGCTTCGCGAGCTTGGTCGCCTTCTTGGACCGCGCTGCAACAGTCGTCCACCAGTACTGAATTGGGGGGGAAGTATGACCGCGTGCACGACAAGCTTTGGTGGGCTTGTCGGTAGGGCCGGCTACCCCGGCGTCCCGCTCTGATGCACCGTCAGCTGCGTGATGTCCTCACGCGCGGACGATGCGGGTTGTTGGGGATCAGCCTGTAAAGGCGGAGGGGTCTCCGCCGGTTCCGCTGGTGGCGGTCCGGCCGTCGCCGAGGCCCCCGCCGCTGTCGACTCCTCGTTCGCGACTTCCTTCTTCGGTTCTGGTACTGGCTCCGCATTGGCTGGTGGCGCCGCAACGGCGCGCAGGTACGCGCAGATGTCAACTGTCGAATCGGTAGTCAGGGCCGCCACATCTAGATCGGCACGCGCGTACACTTGTGCCGTCACATCACTGTGGTGCCTCGCTCACTTTGCCTCCAAGTCCACCGTCCGACAGGACGTGTGTGCGTGCGAGTGCCCGTAACACTTGTAGCAAGGAGGCATGACGTACGTATCCTGAGGATGTACAGGTACCCGAGCTCCGTTGACACGTGCGCGACGTCACGTAGCGCCGGCCGGCAGGCTTCGGTTTGGAGTCGGACAATCCAAAATTGTGCTTCGAATTTGCCTTCGTCGTTCAGACCAGCGCCGCGCGTCACCGACAGCACGCCGGCGTCAAGCCCGTCTGCAAAGAGGTGATCAATGTGCTCCGCGGTCAAGCCTGGGCCAGCCTTCACGCGTAGCTTGTAGCATCGCTGAAATCGGTTGGAGTCGAAGACCTCTGCCACCACCGGGTGCACCGCGGTGAAGGTGAGAGACCGGCCCTGGATTTGAAAGACCACCCAGTCCCACGCGAGAGCCTCAGCTCTGGACGTCATCGCAGCCGTGATCAGTCTCTTGTCCGCGTCATACGCTATCCGCTTGACGACCGTCGCGAACTTGTAGGCCGACGGCGCGCACTCACCGTCGACCATCGCCCCTTCTAGCGGGTGTAGCAGGAGCTGTCGGAATGAGACCCGCTTGTCCAGGAATACCCCGGCTAGAACTTTCGCAATTAGTCGCCCCTCCATCGCGTGCTCATGATAGCCGAGCAGGGCCGCGCGGACAGCTCTGGGGAGGGTGGCGTTGACGAACTGCGGCGGTTCATCGAGGAGCAGGCGGCCACCCAGGTATTCCGCGAGTGCTGCCTCTTCCACAGACGTCATCGCCCGGAGGGTGGTGTCGAGGTGGATTGCGCTCGGTGCGACCGCCGGTGCTCTGAGCGACTCAGCGAATGGCTCCTGTCCGGTCAGCACCAGCTCCAACAGCTTCTGCATCTGAACCGCGTTCTGGTCCGCCGCTTCTTGCCCGCGCATGCCGCGCTTGATCGCTGCGACTCCGTCGCTGCCCCATACAGCCGCGTCCTGCTCGTGCTCCGGTTCAGCTTGTTCTCGCGCCAGTTCCGTCTGCCCACCGGCCAGTGGTTCCGGGCAGGAGCCTGCCGCAGCCCTGTCACAGCTTGCTGCCTGCGCTGCTTCCGCGTTGCCGCCCGTCCCTGCTTGCGTCCCAGGAGCCAGCTCTGCCTGCGCGACGTCGTGGTCCGCGTGCTCGTTCCTTTAATCTCGGTCGAGTTTCGGAGAGGGGGCGCGCTCTGCGTCGCTCTGCTCTGCCTGCGCGGCGCCGGCGGGGGCCGCCTCAGCATGCTGCTCTTGGTCGTGGTCTTGTCGCGAGCCGTCCCCAGATCCTGCTCCGCCCGGGCTCGTGTCCGGCGGGACCAGCGGCAGCGGCACGTTGCCGTCGCTCGCTTTACCAGTCATCTGGTTGCTGAAAGAGGGGGCGCTGTAATATACGAGTTGCCTGAAAAGGAGGATTACTCCGTCTGCGCGTCTCACCGCAAATTGGAGAGTACCACTCCGATCCAAAACTATGCATACGTCCCACTCTTTTTTGTTCCAAATCAATCGTACCAAATTTATCTTGCATTCAGTATGTGATGTGTGCAAATCCATTACAACCACGTGAACATGAACATAGAAAGCACAATTTTAATAATATCTGCCGCTCTGATTGACCATATTCCACCATCCTTACTTATCCTATAATCAGAATGCAGCAAACTGTACATGAATCAAATGAGCGCGGTCGGACGAGCAGAATGCAGTTTCTCATGGTCAAATCTGCGTAATATTGATAAAACGCGAGGTATAAACTGAATATGTATGAATAGTTATGGAACGGAGTGGTGGTACTGTGTTACAGTATTTCGTTTGTGGATTATGATTGATAGACCAGCGAAATCAGTGGTCACGCAACCAGTTCACCACGGTTGCCCCAGCGCAATCACCCGTGATAAAGATAGATTAGCCTAGTTCTCATCTGCCGTCGAAGAGTGAGTCTACGAGTGGACTCAGTCTGAAAGACTCGTCGAATCGTCTCGATCGGGATGATGTTGGTGACTGAGCTGGTCGCCAGAAGGCGAGGAAACTGGTCGAAGATAACGCGCCCACTTGCGCTGCGCCGGAGGGTTGCGAAGACCCTGTCGAGCTGTGCTCGGTCGATGCTGTAGGTACGCCGCACATGAGCAGCAAATGTCGTGTAGATCTTCAGCACTTGTGAGATCAGGATGGTTGGTTGGTGATTCTCAAAGATCCAGGTGTTCCGTTGTCCACAGGAAGTGGAGGACGCAAGACCGAAAAGTGTACCATGCCACGCGAGTCGTTCCCAGCGCAATCACCCATTCATACTGCGAGACATGTTTGGGCGTTGATCATACCGTTGACAGGAACCGAGTCAAGTACGATCACAGCGATTACCACCGTGACCAATGAGAAATCAGGTGCAATCCAGTCTCCAGATGCGATCTCACATTGCGAGAGCTCCAGAAAGACGACCTCCAACAGGACTCGCGTGTCATTAGATCGAAGCCCTCAGTTCCACACTTGCACGCCAACGAGCAAGCTCTCGACTGAAACGAACTGAGAACGAAAAGTGAAATGGCGCGTCCGAGCGTCGATGACAGCGAAGCCACCAGGTGTGTGGAGACGCGGTACACTCGAGTGATCACCCCGCGCGACGGTGTCAAGAAGCTCAGCAACACCGGAAGCGACGTCGGAAGCTTTGCAGATAACGTGTCCAAAGACGGCAAGGACGGGCCCACCGAACCACCGTTGGCCTTCTCCAAGCTCTATCGCTACGCGACGCCATCCGACAAAATCTACCTCGCGTTTGGCGTACTACTGGCTGGCGTGAATGGCGTGCTCTTGACGTGCATGGCGCTTGTGTTCGGCGCCGCGATCACTGCGTTCGGCCAGGCCGGGCAGCCCGTGGACCGGGATGCAGTCAACAACGCGGCGCTCGACTACTTTCTCATTGCGATTGGGCTCTTTGTCACCGACTACGTGGCGTACGTCATCTTCTCGCACACAGCCGAGCGGCAGATG